>PITA01016016.1:0-47991 GCA_004023965.1 Spilogale gracilis | reverse complement strand
GGGAGGGGAAGGAAGGAAGGGAGGGGAAAGAAGGAAGGAAGGAAGGGAGGGAGGGAGGGAAAGAGAAAGAAGGAAGGAGGGAGGGAGGAAGCTGGGTGAAGTGTAACCCCAGTGTTCAGCTCTCCTCCAGCGTCCGTCCATCTCTGTGTGTCTGCAAATCCCAGTGCCTCATTGATCCCTCCTTTCAGAGGTTCCATTATCCATTCATATTTTGACGCTAAGAGATGTTTGCTCAAGTCACATCCACTGTGTCTAATGGTCTCAGTAATTTAAAAGCTTCCTGCCAGGCAGGAGGCATTTCCCACTATTGACTGTGGTCTTCTGGAAAAAGCGTGCTGTCTTCTGTGCTAGGGCTGGGTCTCCTACCCCATGCCGCCGCTTCAGGGGCCATCTCGTCTACCAACAGAGGCGTGGAACGTCAGGAGTCTGTATTCATTCGCTTGTGATTTGAGTCCCAAGGAGATGCTGACCTGACAGTTCTCCCTGATGCTGCTGGGGGAAGTGGTGGGGAATGACGGGGAGATTCCTGTCCTTCTCTGCCCCCCTCCCTTCCAGTCTGAATGGGTTTTCTTTCGCAAACCGTTAGGACACTTCTTAATTGCAGACAGGTTTTGTGGTTCAAGTACTGCTTGGAAATCTACCTTGCATTTTGCTCTTGGAAAACCATTTTTTTTCTTCTCTTGGAATAATTTTGCAAAACGGAAATGCTCCCATGTGGTGGATTCTTGCCCCCTCGATGTTGTTTAGGCGGAAAAAAAACAAATCTATGGTCAGCATCTCACGTGCCTGGGATCCTACGGGACGTTTAGCAAAGATCTTCCCTCCGAGTCAACTGCTTCTCCCTCCATATTCTGCCAAAACCCTTTGACATGTTCTGCATGAAACAGAACCCCTAAGCCTTCTGTGGTCTCTCTCTAGAACACCGCTCGACTTCTATGCCCTTCACCTGTCATTCATGCAAATAGCTTATGGCAAACAGGAAATGAAATAAGCCACAGGCTAGGCTCTAAGGTGGCATGTATGTCTTGCAAGATACATCAGTTTAGTGTTTTAAGGGTTCACTTGTGTGAGGTGCCTCGTATTTTGGAGGATCCTGAAATATTTCTTACTATGATCGTCTGTCCTCAAGATATTAAGGCCCCATATCATGTCTTCAGCTGGTAGGTAACACTATTCACACCGAACACAACCTAGTGAATAATGTCTTGTGGCCAGAAGACGGTCCCTCTGCAGACCAGGCGACAGGGCGGTGTGGGCCCAGGGCGAGGCCCGTCCTCCCGGCGGCTCCCTGGGGGCCTCAGCCCCGCCGAAAATCCCGGCTGGCTCATCAGACTTGCTTGGGCCACCTTCTCGGGTTGTTGTTTTTTGTTTTTCTCCAGTGGAGTCTTTTTCTTCCCACCCTCATTAGAGAAATGCAGCATGAGTTAGTTTAAATGAGAAAGAAATCTAGCTGTGACGTGAGGGGACTCAGAAGCCCGGGGTCTCTTCCGTGAGCGTGGTGGCCCTCCCCCAGCCCTGACGTGGGGTTTTGGGGGTTCCCACTCTTCAGGGAAGGTCACAGGGTCTCTGAGGAGCACAGTGTAGCCGAGTGTGGCTTTTTAGTTCCGTGGGTTCAGGGTTGCCTCTCTGGAGGAGAATGCTGATGGTCCCTATCACCCATTCTCTCCTTCCCTTTAGTGACGGGAATTCCTGAGCGTTGACAGAACACTGGACCGCAGGGCTGGAGACAGGATTAGAAAGTTGTGTCCAGGGGGGCGCCTGGGTGGCTCAGTTGGTTGAGCGACTGCCTTCGGCTCAGGTCATGATCCCGGAGACCCATGATCGAGCCCCACATCGGGCTCCCTGCTCGGTGGGAAGCCTGCTTATCCCTCTCTCACTCCCCCTGCTTGTGTTCCCTCTCTGGCTGTGTTTCTGTCTGTCAGATAAATAAAAGAAAAGGTCATGTCCAGGGTAGACCCCCACCGTCCCCCCACCCACCCACCGCTTTGGTTCAGACTCCCGTGGTCTCTCTCGGGCGTGGGGCGGGGCCTGGAGGAGGAGGGTCTGCGGTATGTTCAGAGGCAGAGCTAGGGCACTTGCTGTGGACATGCATGGAGCAGGGTGGAGGAGGGGAGGGCTCAGGGCCTGTCATTTCCTATAAGATCCTCAAGCCCCATGTCCTGGTCTTTTGTTCAGAAAGAGAGAGCAAGCATGGAGGGGGCAGAGAGAGGGAGAGAATCTTAAGCAGGCTCCCTGCTCAGTGCGGAGCCTGAAGCTGGGCTCGATCCTAAGACCCTGAGAGCCAAAATCAAGAGTCGGATATGTAACCAACCGAGCCACCCAGGCGCCCCTCCGATGTCCTTGTCTGGAGGCGTCCAAGGGTCGTGTTCTAGTTGCTGATTGTTTTGTAAGCTGCATTTCTCACCTCTTCCTTTTCCTGCCTTCCGTACTCCATCCCTGGCGCCAGGCTGTCACCGTAATGGACAGCGTGTCCCCTGGGCTCCCCACATACCCTCCGTCAGCCGCACCCCGTCCTTTGTCTGAGTAACACTGACACCTCATTGCCGCCACTTTAGAGAAGATGAGGCTGGCTGGGTGCTTCCTCCTGTGCGCTCCCTAGCTTCCCATCCCGACCCTACCGTCACCAGCACCGTGCGCAGTCCTGTCCTGTGGATTTCCATGTCCCCCACTAGATCACAAGCTCCTTGAGGGGCAGACGGGAGGAGTCTTAGCCACCGTCGTGCCCCCGAAACCTAGCACCAGGCACTCAGTCAAAGTTCAGTACACATCGAGTATATGTATAAATAATATGCATAATGAAGCTCAGACAGGACACCTGCCTTCAGATCATGATCTCGGGGTCCTGGGTTGGAGGCCCATGTCGGGCTCCCTGCTCAGTGGGGAGTCTGCTTCTCCCTCTATCCCTCCTCCGACTCATGCTACCTCTGCCTCTCAAATAAACAAATAAAATCTATTTTTAAAAAAAGAAAGAAAAGCTCAGAGCAACTAGCCAACTTTCTCAAGGTCACTGGACAGTAAGTGGCAGAGCTGGGGCTCACATCCATTAAACAGAGTCAAGTCTTTCTGTTTTCTCAGTCTGCGTCCTGAAAGTGAAAATGATTAAAACAAGGAGCCTGTTTGTGGGTGAGAGAGAGAAATTCTAGGAAAGCAGCTCTGTTGGTCTCTCCCTTCCCAGAAAGGACACCGATGGCCCCCATGGCCCTTCCCCGGCCTCATGCAGCAGCCTCGAGCTGGAGCGAAGGAAGTGAGGGGCTAGGTTCGGCAGAGAATCTCAGACACCTCAGCTTCGAGGGCCCTCCCTCGATGATTCGTGCAGCCCGCTGCCCCCCGCCCACATCTCCTCCCAGCCCATCAGTGCAGACTTTGTGGAGTAGGTATTCCCCTTCTGAAAGAAAACAGTCCTCGGGAATTGTTAGGAAATACTAGGTTATTTTTATCCTCTTTTGGACATACATCTCTCAGTGAGATTTTTAAAAACGAATATGTATGGGCACACAGTGTATTTGCTCACATTTGCAAGGCGGCCTTAAAATCCATAGATCCCTATGCCTGTGGGACTTAGAATGTGAAAATGTTCTTCCTTTAGGTATTTTAAAAGGTCAGACCATCTGGCCTAAGAGTTCTCATAGGCAATATTCTACTTCTAAGCGGATTTATGAAAAGTCAGCTCAGGACTTTTGCTTCATTGTTACTGTGAAAAGCTGCTGTGTTTTCTCTGTCCTGGGAAAAATGTGGGGTTTTGTTTTTAAATTAGATCCTAGGGTTCGTGTAAAGATTATGCCAAGTGGAGGTTCCAAATCCACTCCCTCCGTCTGACCTGCAGGAACACATCTGCTCTGCATTCGCCCCACCTGACTTCTGACGGTGGCACATGTCGGATTCCTTTGATTAAAGAGAAGGCTTTGTTGGGATGTCATGTACAGTATATCGAAGGAGATCAGGCACCTGCCTGCAAGTCAGATGACCGAAGGAGCGATCGGGACGGGGCATTGTGAAGGGTGGGCTCAGGGGGATGAGTCATGATTTGGAAAGGTGTTCGCTAGCGGTGATTTTGGTAACCATCACACATAAGTCCCCGGGTCTGCAGCGTTCAGCAAAGCAAGGTAATTTCCCAGATATCCTTCTCTCCCTAGCACAGAGCCTCAGACGCACTGCACAACCGGCAGGGCAAGGGGGATTCCACAACATTTGGCAATAATTTTCCGAACTGAGATCTGCCCAGCTGGGTCTAGATTAAGAAAGCACCTTACCTTTAATCAAAGCATGATGAAAAGTGTTTGTTTCTGATAGCAAGGCTGCCTGAGAATGTCGTTTCCTTTTCATTGGAATCAAAATATACATTGTTTTCTGTACTTTTTTTTTTTTTTTTTACTGCTAGAGTAATTGACTTCCACATTGGACCATCACTTAGAGTTTCTGTTTATCCCAGGTGCTTGGTGCTGGGACAGGAAGTCATGGGAAAGGGGTGTCTCCCTTGGGGGGTTCGCGGTCTAGTAGCTGCCATCGTTTCTTAATTTAGAAAATTTCTTTTGATGCAATAAGACATGAAAAAGAGAAGAGGAGTCAAGATTGGAATAAAAGTTGACCCATATCATTATTTTCATGTGGCCTGTAATCCTTGATGTTTGTGTGTGGAGAAAGGTGGACTTTTAGGCCAGTGGGTCGATAGTGGGGGCAAGAAGTAGCTCTTTTTTTTTCTGAGATTATAGCCGTTAGGCCCTAACAGAGACCTCCTGCTTAGGGGCACCCACATGACCCTCAGGAGCAAGAGTCTCTGAACATGCCACAGCCTGGCCTGGCTCTGGGGGAGGGACTCCATCCCACACACGGGCACGAGCAAGACGCACCACAAGCAGAATGACTGGAATGAGGAACCCACAAAGATCGGCCCCAAAGCAAACATCTTAAAGAGCCTCTCCATCCCCTTTTGGGGACTCGATATGCCCCTCTTTGCCACAGGCGCGAGTGTAAGACCCAGTCCCAAGAGTTGCCTTCTTGAGGCAGAGCCCCAGTGACAGCACGGATAGTTAGAAGGATAGTTAACTCATTTTCCTCCTGTTCTCTGAAAAATCAGTATCTCACCTCCTCCTCTGCTCAGAAGAAAGAAGGACCATCTCTTAAAGGGTGAGATGGTTTGGGGCTACGGGGACGGAGATGGTGGAGTTGAGGGGGGAGTTCTGAGGGAGCGTCACACCAACCCACCGCAGGTTGAGTGCCCTCAGTAGTGGTGTGTTTCCCACCCATGGGATGGAACGCTGGGTGACAACTTGCCAGGAATGCCAGGAAGAGTAGGGGAAACCCCGTGGTAACATCCTTAACACCCACCCCTTCCCTACCCTCTGCCGCGTAGCAGCATGTGATATGAATGCGAAGAGTGAGCTGGTTTTGGTCTAAGTCAACCAGGCAATCACAAATCCTTTTTCTCTGGGATTGCCTGAGCCAATCAGCCGGTAGCATTCTCCAGTGAGCTTGTGACCCCATTTAGTGCTCTGGGCTATAAGATGAGGCACTTTTGAAAAATAAAAGTGCTTACTCACCTTTCCGAGAGCTCTTTAGGAAAGGAAACTCTCTGACCATTTAGAGGGCATGGTGTGTACATATTAGAGGGCATGGTGTATACATGTGAAGCCGGGAGCTGCTGCAACCATTTTGCCATCACGAGGGAGACTGGGTTTAGGATGAAGCTTTCAGAGAGGGTGAAGTTGGAGCATAAAGATAGCAAGAAAACACCGGCCTTAATTTCCTCACTAAACTGCTGGATCATACCAGCCCTGAAGCCCACCCAAGTACTTCTGGTCTTCAGGCTATAAATGCCAATAAATCCCTTCATTATTTGAGCTACTTTCAGTGGGGTTTTCTGTTTCTCCACCTTGAGTAGAACTTCTACGGAGGAGGATGCCTTTCCTGGAAGACAAGAGGCCAAGTTGACTTTTGAGGATGTTTCAGACTTCCAAATATCTCACAGACAAGATAAACATCCTCATCAAGGATGCTGAGCAAACAAATTACATATTTAACTCTAAAGTCAGGAAAGTAGAAGACGTACCTAGACTCTATGGGTTTAGGAGTGCTTCCTCCTCAAATATTGCCCAAGGGACTGAATGGGGTCTAGGGATCAGCCAAAGCAGGGGCGCGTCTTGGCTAGGGCCTGTGGGAGTCGATGCTTGCCACTATGCTGGGTCTGTGTGTTTGACACCGTCATGACAGTGCCCTGCTCGCTTACAAGTGTGTTCTGTTCAGCGGCCCCGCTGCTTCTCAGACACATCAGCCTCCCGGCCGTGAATGCTGACTAAGGCCACAGAAGGCCTAGGGTCTACTTTTCCCTAAATCCGTGAAGGTGACTTCCCGCGTCTGTAAGCAGCCTCCGCCTCCTGTGTGCTTTGCCCACCAGGGTCCTTCTCAGAGCCTCGCAGCGAACTGGAAAAAACGTAAACTCTGGGGTCCAAGATAGCTTCTTAAAATCAATACAGATGAGCAAAGACATGATCGTCCACAGAGCTGTTTCCCCTCGGCTGTGCTCCCGTTATCGTCAATGGCCGAGAGGATGAGCAGAACCAGAGCGCGGAGCGAAGTGTGCTTGTTGGGATTCCAGAAACACGGGGTCGTATTTCCTCTGGAGCGTGGGCAGGAGAGAGAGGTTGCTGTTTCTCTTACAAAGAGGACTTCATGGCCTGTGGGCGTCCTGGGGTTATCAGAAGGCCTCCGCTGTCAGGGGAGGGGAGCCGTCGAGATAGCTTCATAAACTCTCCTTCTCAAGTCCACTGGCAAGCAGAAACGAGGGAGGGGTGCTCTCCGCCTCCGGTGGCAGCGCTGCCCCACGCTGAGGACAGGGCCGGGCGGCCGCTGCGAGGCCACAGCCTGGAGGCCTCAGCTCTTTGCGGGAGGGGCACGGGGCGGAGGAGGTGCTCGGGACCCCGGTGGCACACAGGACTGCAGCTTCCAGATGTCTCTGCCTGGCCGCCCCCACCTCCAACCACACCCCCCCTCCTGACCTCCCCCGAGCCAGCTCTTCTCTCTCAAAGCCTCGGACACTCGGTGTTAGGATGCTTCTGATGAGTTAGGGACAGGCGGCCCCCGGCTCCCAGGCAGAGGCCAGGCCCTCTCCTCCTTAGTGTGCATTTTCAGCTCAACCTTAGCCCGCCCAATTATCTCCCTCCCCTCCCCGGGGGCAGGCCTGTGCCATGTAAGTCCTGAGCACGATGCCTGGCACAGTTTTAAGGTCTCCAGAATGGCAGCCCTTATCGCTACCGTGTGTCTGTCTTTGCCACCGCCATGCCAGCCCCAAAGCTTTCAAAGACCATCGAGAACCCATTTCCACGTCGATGGGTTTTCCCAAGCATGCAGCCTTGGCCCCGTCTGTGACCTCCGCCGCCGCCCCTCCTCTCCCACAGACAGTAACTCACCCAGATGCAGACGGGCAGGGGCCCCAAGGCAGTGGTGTCACCCAGCCCCTTTGAGGGTTTCAGTGCTCTCCCTCCTCTCAGGGATCCTGTCTCTCCCCGGTGGCTCTGATGAGGGAGAACTGTGCCTTGTACCCCCGGCCGCACCTCCTGCGCCTGGGGTCCCGTGCCGATTCCTTTCCCAGAGAGTTCTGTTTGGGGATCCCATCTCGTTCTCTTCCGTGGCCCGCTGCTGTGCCCAGAAGAGTGGTGGCCTCCGGTACCAGACCCTCTTGCTGCTACGGGACCAGAGGGCCTGTACCATGTGTGACCCGGGACCCGCAGCAGTGCCCTGAGGACCGCGGGATGCCTCCGGCTGACCAGGCAGGGGGGACGCTCCGCCGGGCGGGGAGACTGCATCCTGAGCCAAAATGAGCTTGGACTCTTTGGCACAGGTGACAGCGCCCAAGTGTCTGTGTTCACAGAGGGCTGCCGAGGCCCGGGTGAGCCGCCGTGAGTCAGGGGGACTTCCTGTAGGTGGTGATGTGCATTGTTGCTTGTAGCCGTGCATACCCTAGAAAATACTTCAGACGTCGTGTTGGCGCCCAGAAGCGCGGTCTCCACATCTCCCCTTCAGGTCCCCCCTTACCTCCCAAGTGGGGCCTGGAGGAAGGGAGTGGGCATTGATCCTTGGGTTCTAAGAGGTCTCCACCTGCATTTCGTTAGAGAAGCTGATTTAGGACCACAAAGCCTTAAACAGAGAAAATACTCTCAATATGTGTCCTACAGGTGGGTTGGGGTGGGGAGGGTGGTTGATAAATGATACTCCTTTTTTTTCTCTCTCCCAAATATGGAACCAATTGATAAATAGATGAGACATGGGAAACAGATGGATGGAGATTTAACCCATCAGCTTTATTATGAACGAGCTGATTGGAAATGTGTCTCTAGACTCCTGGCCAGAAGAGCTTGCCAGCACTGGCTGTGAAATGCCCCCCATGTTGCCCCTGGACGGATGCCGGGGGCAGCCGAGGCGGGGAGCATAGGTCGGTCACCGACGGGTGCTCACACAGGACGGCAGCCTGGCCCCTGCCCACGGCCGGAGGGAAGGGAAGGGAAGCAACAGACTTCGGATAGATGAGTTCCTCCGCGCGTGAACCAGTGTGTGTCAGCTTCTTCCTGATCGGATAACTCAGCGCCCCAGCACCACCTCGCCCCACGTGAAGAGAGGAAGGACCCGGATGAGAGACGGGGGTGTCCCTCTCAGTGTAAGCGCCGGAGCTGGGAAACACCAGGAGAAGGGAATGGACGGCCTCGCCCAAACACGAGCATAAGCCAAGTTTGCTTTGTGACCTCGTCCCCTTACCTCTGTCGTAATGACTCTTCCACAAAGAGTTGTTAACATGTTGAGCGTCAGGAGAGGCTACAGACTAGCAAGGTCGTTGGGTGTCATCTAAAGGCACAGCAAGTCATGGGCCCCAGAGCTGTCGTTACCAGTGGGGCTACTCGGCGGCCCGCTGGCCTCTTCTTCGCACACCTTACAGGTCTAGGTCATCACCGGTGACCACGGCTGGGGCGGCTGTGCGTTGAGTCTGGTGGGGTCCTGGAGAGGGCGTGTGACCCAAGTGTCGCCCTCGCCGGGGGCCTGCCTGCCCCAGTGCATTGGTCCCGTTACCCTTGCACCCGCGGTGAGGGTTCCTTGGCTCACCGGTCGCCTTCTCAGGACAGCACCCCTGACTCCCGATGCCCTTGCACGCTCCCCCCACTGCTCAGCCTTCCTGTCCCTGCTCGTAGATCCGCGGCCCTTTCCTCTGGGACACCTGCTGCGGTTGTGGCCTTGTGCTTGTGGGTATGATTCCTTGGTCAATGTCTGTTGGCCCCAACAGGCCGTCAGCTTCAGGGGGACGGAGGCCCTGTCTGCTCTTACCTCCTGCTGATCCCCAGCACCGTGGCTGGCACATGGAAGGGGTTCGAATATGGGAGCCTTGAATAAATGAAAAAGTGGGCGATTTCCTACCACACCAGAGAACGAGGAGTGAAACTGAGGCAATCCGCACTCCCCATCTGTTGGAGCACAGAAGACTGAAAATACTCACACGCAGGGATGGCCTGGACCTTGATCTTGAACTCTCAAGGCACTCCCAGGAGTGGAATCGCACTTTTCAGCCATTGTTCGTTGTGTGACCTTTGGCCAATTACATAACCTGGCTTCTGGTTTCTTTTCCTGTTTTCTGGGGACGATAGAGGACCCACTAGCAGCTGAGACCCGCCGGGCACACAGCAGATGCTGGCGAGCACTGTTCCTCGAGGAGGGACGGCTGGTGGATAGATGAGAAAGATCCGACGGAAGTTGCATTGATTCTTTAGCTAGAAAGGAAGGTCATCTGCTGGCGAGGGTGGAGAAAGAAGGGCATGGGTTTGGAAGGGCTGCCCTAAGGGGGGAGGTGACCCTGACAGCAAGGCGGAGCGGGGGCCACGCCTGACCGTGGAGCAGCCCCGAGCTGCAGAGGTGAGCTATTCCGCACGCGGCTCCGGCCGCCCGACGAGGGGCAGGGAGACAGGAAAGGGGATCCCGGCAGGACTGAGGTTGTGAGGGTGCGAATCTCAGAGTTCAAAGCAGGGCAGAGGCAGGTATTGGCGAGGGACAGGACCTGGTACCTGTGAGTGTGAGATAAAGGTGACAGTTCAAATAAAAAAGTAAAAGCTTACTCGACAAATAATGGTGGGCCCCTTGGGTCACATTTTGGGGAAAAGGTAAAGTTCGATTTTTGCCTAATGTAACATGTCAAAATAAATTATAAATACATAGAATGGGAAGTAGAAGGCAGTGAGGTATGAAGGAAGAAACCCAAATAAACTTCAAGTGACAATTGACGTGACCTTGGAATTGGAAGGCTTTTTCCCCAGGCCAACAAGCGAGTCAGAAACCATCAGTAAGACGAATAATGTAAAGGCTCTATAAACCAAAATGTTTTATGAAAATTAATTCTCCAAGCTCACCCTGGGGAAAGGATTTGCGATATCATTTGCAACGTGAGCCAAAAAAGCAGTGTATCTTCAGTGTATGAAATGTGCGTTCCAATCCACAAGAAAGGAAGATGCTGAGAAAAACAGGACGTATGTGTAGGCACTTACAGAAGAAGAAATGCAAATGGATATAAGCATATGAAAAATCAAAATATTAAAACAATCACGTGTTAAATTTTTTGGAAAAAAAGATCAAGAGTGCTCAGCCAATAAGGTTGGGCGGGGGGAGAATGTTGGGAGAATTGACCAAACTTTTGAAAAAAAAGTTAATTAGATCCTCAGTTTAACTCGGACCTAAATACAAGAATAATTAAAGATTGAAATGTAAATGGGAAAATTATAAATGAGAGGGCATAAAAAATTCTGTTTTGGGGACGCCTGAGTGACTCAGTCGGTTAAGTGTCTGCCTCAGGTCATGATCCTGGGGTCCTGGGATCGAGCCCCACATCGGGCTCCCTGCTGGGCAGGAAGCCTGCTTCTCCTGGTCTCACTCCCCCTGCTTGTGTTCCCTCTCTGGCTGTGTTTCTCTCTGTCAAGTACATAAAATCTTTTTTTTTTTTTTAATGTATATAAAGCCTAACAAACACACAAGCCCAGAGTTAAAAGACAAGCAGATGAATGAAGCCTTCATAACATGATAAGCAAGGGCCTGATAATATTATATAAAGAATTCCTAGAAGTCAGTGAGGAAAAGCCGAGCACATCAAATAGCAGAAAATGCTCGATGTCTGGGACCTCATAAGCATTCAGGAATGAAATAAATTATGCAAACAGGCAATGTAAACAACGATTGAAAACAGGAAAAGATGCATTGATGACCCTTGTAAATATCAAAGTAATGGAAATCTAATCAGGTAAGGGTGATCACTTTTTAAAAAAGATTTTATTTATTTATTTGACAGAGAGAGAGACAGCAAAAGAGGAAACACAAGCCAGGGGAGTGGGAGAGGGAGAAGCAGGCTTCCCGCCGAGCAGGGAGCCTGATGTGGGACTCAATCCCAGGACCCCAGGATCGTGACCTGAGCCGAAGGCAGACACTTAACGACTGAGCCCCCCCCGGTGCCGCAGGATGATCACTTTCTACTTGCATGCTGACAAAGATTTTAAAGGATGAATAATATCCAATTCTGGAGGGGCTCTAGCGGCCCCGGCATTCACTGACTTCATAAGTGGAAGTGTAAATTGAAACAACCTTTCTGGAAGACAATTTGCCAACATGTATCAAAGCCTTAAACATGTGCATACCACCTGACCAGCAAGGATCTTCCTCGAAATTCATCCTGAGAAACTCATTTTGTGTATGCATATAGATTTGTTTCTCCGGCTGGTCATCCCCGCTTTATTTTATGGCTAACCATCGTAAGCCACCTTCGTGTCCAACAGGAGAATTGGTTACATAATTTTGGGCAGGCTTACAAAAAGGCATGCCGAACTACCATTAAAAAATTATGTCAAAGAACCTCTACTGACGTGTGCAGCGATCCATGCTGTACATGTAAGTGCATAAAATAAATTACAAAGCAGCGTGTGTAATACAGAACACAAGAGTAGTTACCCGTAGGGACCAGCTAACAAGTAATTTTTGTTGGTCTTTCTGTGGTTTCTCTGTATTGTCCATGATTTCTAAAGAAACAAATAGTGAGTGGTAATCAGAAGACATGCATTAAGTGGTATGGGGGGGTGATGAAGGAGAACTAATGAAGAATAAGTTATCATATGCTTCAATGTTCCTGTTCTCTCAGATCTCTCCAGCTTGTGGATACAAATGGGGACACATCTTCAAAACTCATTCTGGTTTCAGGATCCCTGGACCCCTCTTGAGTCACTGCCTCTCCCTGCTGCCTCAAAGCCTGGCTAGGTTAAATGGGAGGAGGGCAGACGGGCAGGAGGGGGACCACAGATGCTCACCTCCCTGAGCCCCGTCCTCCTCTTGCTGCCGTGAAGCCACTTGAGGGCGCCCGTGACTGCGGCTCTGTGGCCAAAGGGGCCTGTCCTGACGGGTCGCCTGCCCCAGGACATTGTCTCCAAACAGTAATGAAAGCCAAGGCCCAGGAGGCCTGGTGTCCTCACTCACCAAGCTCTTCCAGAGTGAAGAGAGGTCCCCTTTCCCATTCTGGTCACATCTGGGCAGTTGGGCCCCTTTGTCCCCCAGAATCTCCACCCCCCAACACACACACACACACACACACACACACACACACACACACACACACAATATTACCCTCTCCACTTGTACCTTCAGCTCTTCTTTTAGGGAACCTCACAGAGTCCTGGCCCAGTCCCCTCCACCACAGCCTGCGGTTTCTGAGCAGACCCCTCCCGCATCCCGTGGCCGGAAATGACAAGCCACAGCCCCAGGGAAAGGCCCCTGAGGACCCACTAGTGGCAGATAGAGGTTTCATGCATTCCTCGTGTGCACAGAGCGTGTTGTAAAAGCCATGAGCGGACACCTGCGAACTTCCCCCTGGGCTCCCATCCCAGCAGGGAGGGGTTTGTGTCCCCATCGCCTGACTAGGCGATAGAGACTGGCGAATGCCATGTTCTTAGCCAGAGTCCAATGATAACCCATCTTGTCGCCTGGGTCTTCGTTTCCCCAGAGATCCGGGTCCCCGCACCCCCGCTCTGCCAAGCCCTGGAAGGCTGAAAGCGCGATGGGACACAGAGGGTCCGCGGCCCAGGAAAGCGGGCTGGTCTGCACGGAACACCAGCCGTGGAACCGGCCTGCCACAGATGGTGAAACCCGCCCAGTCGCCAGCGGTGCCGAGGCCTGGAGGCCAGGACCCAGCGCTGCCTGGCAGTGAATGCCCAAGGTATTTGGTGAGTCCGGGAGCCCAGGGATGGGGCGGGGGGCGGGGCTCAGTGTTCAAGGGACAGGAAATTCCTACCGGCAGGATGACCTCATGCTGACAGGGCTAGGGAGCGTCTGCCCCGGGGCTTGTCTGGGAGAGGCCCAGTGACCTGTCCCAGGACGCACCGAGGCCACAGCCTGTGAGTTCCTCCCAGGGGGACACTGGTGGCTCCTTTAGCATCCTGGAGGCTTGACCTTCTTGCAGACCCCCGAGCTTGGATCGGGCATTCAGGTCACTACCCACCCAAACCCTTCCTGCACCCCCTCCTGTGAGGTTTTCTGGGCCTTCCCATGGTGCCTAGGGCAGCCTAGATCCCACACCCCAGTATGGCTGCAAAACCAGCTCCTTTCCCTGGAGCCTGGGTTCAGAGGGTCTGCACGTCCCTCTCTCCTGGATAGGGATGCAAAAAGGATGGAGGCAGGATGAGCTCCCTGAGGGCGTGGAGGTGTGAGGCCAGAAGGGTGGCCTGGCAGCAGGAAGATTAGGCCTGACACTGCCTGATTTAGAAATGGAGGCGTGGGGGGGCGGCGCACAGATGCCTGTTTGGTGACATCTAGATGATGCTGGGCTCTCGTCGGTAGCTGTAGCCCACTCCCAGCCCTGCCCTGGAAGCAGCCCAGCCTGGGAGCATCCCTTCCACAGCAGGCAGGCTGAGAAGCGGGCGGACCGTGGCTGGGGCTCCTGGGCCAGCGCCAAGGGCGGGGTTGCACCCTCCAGGCAGAGGTGGCTCGGCCTGAGACGCACCGCCCTGTGGGGCCCAGGGCTCCGGGCCCTGGCATCGGCAGGGCTGGGGGCTCTGGGAGAGGCCGCAGTGTGTGAGCTCCGTCGCCCCTGCCTCCTGGCGCCCCTGGCTCTCGCTGCACTGGGTGCCCTGGATGCTGGGCCAGGGGACGGGAGTGGGAGGCGCAGACCCCGTGTGGGCCTGCAGTCCTCGCCCGTGATCTCTCCGGAGGCGTCCGGCTGAAGACGGACAGATGCATTTGTGGAACGGCTGTAGGGGCTGCCTCGGGTCCAGGTCTCGGGCGGTCTGCAAGCAGCCTCCTGTCGCACCGGGTCCTCAGGGCGAGCGCCCAGCCCCGGCGTGGGGCAGGAGGAGCATGGGGGGCTCTGCAGCCTGAGGTGCTCTGGCCTCTGGGGGGGCAGGGAGGGCGCTCTGGCTTGGCCTCGGAGCTCGGAGGAGGCCTGACGGTCACAGAAGAGAGGGAGCTGGAGCCTTGTCTCCTGCCCGACGGGCGCCGTGCACGGGGCGCTCAGCCTGAGTTTCTAAGCCTTCGGATGTTGTCTGTTTAGTGCTTTTATCTGGTTCTTCAGCCCTTTAGCCTCAGTGCGAACACAGGAGATGAAGCTCTTAGGAGATACCAGTCAGCTTGACGGCAAACACTGTAAGCGTCCCAGCAGTGGGGAAACGGGGAACCCGGACAAGGGGGGCCAGAAACCTAGGCACGTTCTCTGGGAAGGTCTGTGCACTCCCTGGAGGGTCGGTTTCCCAGGAGAGGGCGGGGTTTCTTATTTGCTCTTTTGTCTCGGTGAGGACAATAGTGCCCAGAACGCAGCAGACGGCCCATACATACTTGGTGAGTGAATGATGGGGTGAACCCTAAGCCTGCCGGTGCGCGCCTCAGAGCCAAGCAACCCCTTCTGCTGGGAACCGGTCCTGAGTCAGCCCTGCCCTCCGCCAGTGTCACCCTCCTCATCCCCTCACTCATGACTCCAGCTCCGCCGCTGGCGACCGCACAAGGGGAGGGGCAGGTGCTGGGGAGGACACCGTGAATCAGACAAGATCTCTGCCCTCTGGGCACTCCCAGTCCAGGGCAGGAAACCGACAAGAAGAGAGACAGATGTCATCAGTGGGGTGATTGTCTGGGGGAGAGGATGGGTGTGCATGCGCAGGGAAGGCACAAGTGACAGGGGCGGGGTGAGCCCCAGGAGATTTTGCCCGGTGCTGAGGAGCAGGACTTCTCGAGTTCCAGGCAGATCTGGGCTTGACTCCCGGCCCCACCCTGGAAGAACGTCGGGCCAGTTAACGTAACCCGTGCTTCCGTTTCTTGTCTACCAAGTGGACACGATGCCCTCCTCATAGCTTTGTGCGAGGATAGAATTGGGATAATTCATGCGAAATGCTCAGCTCGGGGCCAGGTACTGGTAGTAATAATAAATGCTAGTGATGGCTTTATTGCTGCTAAGGTTTTTAAAAAGAGGTGACCTTTGAGCCGGGGCTTAGAGGAGGACAAGGAAAGAAAGAGTAGCTCTAGGTGATACTGAGTGAAGTTATGGTAACTAAGCATGCCCGTCCAGGAGAGTAGGGCCGGGCGAACACGTTTGTGACCTCTGCTTGCCCAGGAAGGAAATAAAAAAGATCTAATGAGAGGAGTAGGGTGGGGCTTGATGGGCAATGGGAGACATTCGGAATAGCCATTTGGGGGCGGCTGTAGGAACCGATAGGATCGATCAAGAATCCAG
Organism: Spilogale gracilis; assembly: GCA_004023965.1. Taxonomy (NCBI): domain Eukaryota; kingdom Metazoa; phylum Chordata; class Mammalia; order Carnivora; family Mephitidae; genus Spilogale; species Spilogale gracilis. The sequence continues at coordinate 32,276 of PITA01016016.1, read as the reverse complement.
TTATGAGGCTGAACATCAGGTATCTTGATGGGCCGATCAACAACATTCCGGCCCAGAGTGAGAACCAAGGAGGCAAACGATCAGGCTGGACTAGAACTGGTGCCGATCAGGAGGTGGTAGAGAAGGGGATGGGGGTAAGAGACGGTGAACTCCTGAGTGTGACCCGTGATCCCAGGCCCTGGCACAGAGCCCACCAGTGGACATTATCCCACAAAGGGTCACTGAATTCATGCGTGAAGGAAGGAATACATGAAACGAACCTATGTTCTAGCTTGGTGAAGAAGACATTCGAAGGCAGGTCCGAGGGTCGGGGCATTGCCTCTTCAACCAATACAGTCAGCCTGTTGACTACTGGTGAAAGGACACGGGTGGGCCCTTGAGCTCAGGGCAAGCACCATGGTTGGCAGTCCTGTTCTCTTCTGTGTGGGCCAATATGACATAAAGGAGCTCTGGACCACAGCCCTTCTCAGTCCACTGTCTCTGCCCTTCTCCTTGCACCTTGAGCCACTGGTGTCAGGGTACGATATCCTGAGCTACAGCAGCCCTTTTGCAACCCGAGGGAGATGAGCGGTGGATACAACGCCAACGTGCTGAGAATGGTCTAATATAAAAACAGAGCCTTCCGTGGCAAGGCCGAGCCACTGGAACTGCTTAGCTGCAGGCTTCTCCTTAGGGAACCAGTAAATGCCCTCTTGGATGAAGCTATTTGTGGTTTACTGTTCCTAGCAGCTGAGCGCACCCTAAGTGAGCACAGTGGGCGGGGTCATCATCTGCACAGTTCACGCTGTGGTCCGCTGGGAGCGCCCCAGGAGTCGTGCGGTGCAGCCTCTTAGCAGCTGGGGAAGAGAGCTGGAGATCTCGAGGACTTGGAAAAGTGGGCTGATAGGACCTGAAAGAAAAAAGTCAGCGCTTGAAGCTCCTACCTTCTCAGGATGCTCTTCCCAGGGGGCTTCCCTCACCTCCACTCCTGTGCTTTTTCCTCCACTGACCACCTGTAGATTCCACCGCTCAGCCAGCAGGAACACACGTCGATCTCCTGGTGATTCTCTTGGGATCTCCATCACCTGGCTTTAGGGGGGAAACTGCCTTCCCCTCTTGCATCTGGAGGAGGGAAGGTATAACCCAAGCACAACCAACCCCTTAGGCCAGAAACCTCTTCATGGCTCTTTGTATTGGGAGTGGGAGGGTGAGCGGGTGAGAGAGTGAGAGGGCGAGCCGCTCTGTGGAACTGAATTGCTCCTCCCCTCCTGGCAAGCCCTGCTGGTGGTGGCCGCTCTCACTGGAGGACCCTGGGTCCTCTCTCGAAGGAGTGGCTTACTGACTTAACTGTAATTCCAAGGCAACGGGAGAATCCCTGTCTCGTCCTGTTGCGGCCTGATGAGTCACCCTCTCCACCTGTGCTCAGGTCCACGGTGGCTGTGCGGGCAGCCTCCTCTTTCTGCCGGATTGGAAACCTTTCGAATTGGAGGTTCAACTATCCCGTACCTCCTGAGTCTTTAAGTCCTTTGGGGTCCCTTGAGTACTTTAGAAAATTAATGTCCTGTTGGTCATTTTAGCCCAACTTTAGAACTATTGCTGACTCGTGTGTGTGTGTGTGTGTGTGTGTGTGTGTAATGGAAAAGCACTTTGTGACTGTCTTTGTGCAGACTAAGGTCTCCAGAGAGCATGAAGCAGCCCAGATGGGTAATAGGTAGGAACACTTGAAACCCAACCCCAGAGCAGCTCTCCTAAGAGCACCCAGACCGGACTCAGGCCTTCCCTGTGGCATCTAGAACGCCGCTTTGCCACCATGGCTGGCCCACCGTTACACCATCAGGAAGGGCAGTGGGTCTTCAACAATTATTTAAGGAATGTATGAATGTTGATATCAAGTTGATTTAGCAGGATCAGAACTGGTGGTTAAATTTAATGAAGACTGTTTTTTCTAGAGTTTGCGAACAATAGCTAATGGTGTTGTAGATTGTGCATGCTTTGACAAAGATAAAGATTTGTTTATTTGGGTCCATGTAAAGAACTATAAGCAACTCAGGGCAGGAATTGAAAAGCATCTTAAGGACAGTTAAGTTGGAGGTCAGTGACCTGAGGTCGGTGATTTGGGGACACAGGTGAGAGGAGGTTAAATCACTGAGGTTTAAGTGGTGATGGAGGGAATGGAAATGGGGAGAATCCCGGATAGGCAGTTCTTTGAAAAAGCTTGATCGTGAAGAAAGCAGGGTTTCTCAGGGCACTGTCCTACGACCTGCCCTCCCCTTCCTTCTCCTGCTGGTACCTGAAAGAACAGAAATAAAATCAGCTTATCCAAGTGCACCCTGAAGAGACAACAAATGTTGGTGAGGGTATGGAGGAAAAGGAACTCTCTTACACTGTTGATGGGAATGCACACTGGTGCAACCACTGTGGAAAACAGTATGGAAGTTCCTGAGAAACTTACAAATAGAACTACCCTATGATCCAGCAGTCGCACTACTAGGTATTCACTCAAAAAATACCAAAACAGGGATTTAAAGAAATGCATATATGTACCCCGATGTTTATGGCAACATTAACTAGTAGCCAAAATATGGAAACAGACCAAGCGTCCATCAACTGGTGATGGATAAAGAAGATACAGAATATTATTCGGCCATAGAAAGAATGAAATTTTGCCATTTGTAACCACATGGATAAATCTAGAAAGTGTAAAGCTCAGTGAAATAAGTCAGCCAGACAAAGACAAATACTGTATTCTCTCACTCATACGTGGGATTTAAGAAACAAACTTGGAAAGAAAAAAAGAGACAAAGCAAGAAACAGACACGTAACTACAGAAAACAAACTGCTGGTCACCAGAGGGGAGGTGAGTGGAGAAGGGGTGAAACAGGTGATGGGGATTAAAGAGGACACTTACCAGGATGAGCAGTGAGTAAAGGAATTATTGAATCACTATCTTTGTACACCTGAAACTAACACAGCGCTGTATGTTGTTTATACTGAAGTTTTTTAAAATGCACCCTGAAAAAGAACCCCAGGCCAACTTTCTCACCCCAAAGGACCTCCCAACAGAGGAAAGACACAGCATCAGAACACCAGACTTTGTATTAAAACTCAAGTCTTGTGGAACCCTTCATTTTCCCATCTCCAAACAACCCCACTGACCCTTGAGTCTGAAACACCAGGCAAATGGTACTTGGGCCTCTTGGTCCACAGGTGCCTTGAGACTCGGGGGATAGTTACAGAGGAAAAAGCATATGAAATATTACATATGCTCGAGGAGGGTTCCTCCAGCTCCTGTAGCCCACGTGGGGTGTCCTGAATCTTGGATATAGAACCACCGTGACGGGGGCTGGATGGTCGGCTAGGATCCGTGACTCCAGAACAACTTAAGAGAGGGTTTCTTGGGTTCTGCTTCAGGGGGACATCCTCCTGTACGTTGTCTCGGAGACTCCTGAGGAAGGCTTGACAAAAAGACTAGGAAATCTCCATCAAATTCATGCACTTACTCTGCTTTCCAGTTCAAAATCCCGAGGGATTCCGGATGGGAGGGAAAGTTTGGGAATTCCTTCCCCGTTGGGCACAGGTGTGCTGTGGCTATCCCTCCTCTGCCCCCATCTCCTTGGCAAGGTGAGTGGAGACTATGGAGGATTCCCTCGGGCCCCCCAGCTGCCGGGATGCCGATGTGCTGAATGTTGTCTGCTCTTCTGGCCGGAGGGAGGCTCCCGGGCAGGCCCAGAGGCCGGGAGTCCGCACCGTGGTCCTGGACGGAAGGACACCTGCCGGCTGGAGGCTCCACACCTCTTGAGACCAGACGCGCTGGCTTCCAGAAGAAGGGGGCGTGGGCGCTCTAAGTCACACGTTCCCTGGATTTGTGTCAGGCTGTGGACCCCACAGCTCTGCTTTGATTCCAGAATGAACCAGACTGAGGGTGCCCCGGGGAAGTCAGTGCAGACATGAAGATTTCCGCTCCCCACCCTCCCACTTGTTTCTTTTCTGTCCTCTCTTTGACCTAAATCTTCCTTGTCTTTGGATCAACGGCTCATGTCTGCCCGTGAAAGCCACCTGCAGCATCTCCAGTGAGAAATAGAGGTTTCTGAAGGGGCACAAAGACACACACAGCGAGGGGGAGATGGATCCCGCCAGGTAGGTTGGATTTAATAGATCCATCCCTTAAATCTCTGAATTTTCACCCAAACATGCAACGTGGTGACAGATGGCCTTAAGCAGTCATCTTTCCTAATTCTTCCTGTCTGAATCCCTCCTGGAACATCCCCACTCCGAGACCACCACCTCCTGGGCCGTGACTGCATCCTGTGCCCGGAGGTGGTGTAATGGGATGGCCAGAGGATGCAGGAAGGCCGGCCGAGTGCCAGCTCTGGCCGCCACACCTCTCCGCACCCCCCAGGAGGTGGCAGCGGCCGTTCGTTACCCGAGGGACATGAGAGCATCGAGCTGGCGGGGACCCTGTCCACCTGGCACCTACCACAGTGCCCAGCATCCCTGCGAGGCTCTAAGTGGATGAGATGTCGGAGCGGGCAGGGCCCCGGGCGGAGCCGCCGGACCACCCACGAGGCGGGTGCTGGCATGCTGGTGCGCCCCTGGGGCCCGGGGAGCGCGGCTGGTGCGGGGCGGACGGTGCAGTTCTGGGGGCCGAGCGGCACCCCGGGCGGCTGGCTGCAGAGCTCTGTGTGGTTGGAGAAGGGGCGAGGCGGGCAGGGAGGTGGGGGGGACAGGGCGGCAAGGGCTGTGCCTCAAGCAACTGCAGAAACCACACCTCAATTAGAGGGAATGCTCTGGAATGTGAAAAGGTCAGGAGCTTGGGGGGAGACCTGGTCATGTCATTCTGGAATGCACGCAGCCGCCGGAGCGGGGCAGGCCCGGCGCGGTCCCCAGGCCTCGGCGGGATCCCAGCTTGGCCGGAGGGCGGAGAGGGCGGGAGGGAGCGCGGGGGGAGGTCCCCGCCACGGGGCATCCCTGTGGGTCGGGACACGAGGCGCCGGGCCCAGGAACACGTGTCATGATCAGACGACATTGGGTCCCGATTCCCTTGGGTGGGAGAGGAGGTGCCGAACACTCAGAACAAAGGTAGTTTTAACAGCGGCCTTTTAAGGAACCGTCTCCTCCAAAAAGGAAATCCTGGGATCACATTTTGAACAACCAAGAGAAGCACAAAGAGGGGAGGTCTGTGAGGGAAGCTCTCTCATCAGCTCAGGTGTTAGAAGCCCATGAGGGGCGGGGGGGGGGGGGCTGCATCGGTGAAGCACCTGCCTTCGGCTCAGGTCATGATCCTGGGGTCCTGGGATCAAGCCCCGGGTTGGGCTCTCTGCTCTGCTCTCTGCCTACTGCTCCCCCTGCGTGTGCTCGCTCTCTCTCTCTCTCTCTCTCTCTCTCTCTTTCTCTCTCTCTCAAATAAATAAATAAAAGCTTTTTTAAAAAAGCCCATGTGCCCCAGATGGAAGGGGGTCACTTACGCAGGGAAATACCAAATAGCCTTCCTCTCCGCTTCCTTACCACTCCCTGTCTTCGAAGCAAACTCCCCCGCCGGGCTGCACCCCCACCTTGTTCAGTGAAGCTTCCCAAGCGCTTGGCACCTAGACGCCCCTCCGCTCAGTTCCTGCGCAGCCGCCTGCGGTCTACCCACCCCTCTTCCACTGAGGCTGCCCTTGCCAGGTCCCAGGAGGGCAGCCCCCCGTCATAATTCTTACCCTCCATGACCTGGCAGCATCTCCAGTCCACTGGGAAACAGCTTTTCTACCAGGCTCTGTTCAGGGCCCCAACAGTGCTAGGGGGACTGTGCCCTAGTCCCCCACTGCCTCTTTGAGTCTCTGGTTTTCCACAGTGGTTTTCTTTCTTCCTTCCTGCTGGCTCATCTGTTTAAATGGGGTTCCCTCTGGACAGCCTTTCCACGGCAGTTGGCACGCTCCATCCCAGAGAGCGGATGATCGGGTCCCGCCCAGACCTCGCTCCCCAGCTACTGATCCTCATTTCCTGGTTCCAAGTGACATGTCCTGCTGAGATTCCTGGGAGCCTCAGACCCCACCTGTCCATAGCAGGCCTGCTTCCCAGGATCTGGGAGGCCCCCACATTGAAGCTGCCCGTCAGGCTGCCCCCTGCCTCTCTGTCGTTTCTGTCCCTCCTTACCAGCTTCCTGCTGCCTGGGGCTCTCACCTCCTGGCCTCACTGCCTGGAACATGCTTCTTGCCCCCGAAACTGGCTCCCATTTCACAGCCCCAGTGCCCCCAGATCACCTGGCTGCATCATTAGAAATACAGACTTCTCGGGACCCACCGTGGACATCCTGCATCGGAATCTTAGGGGGAAAGTGCTGGCGTCGTGCATTTTTACGAAGCTGCCCAGGTGATAATGGTGCGCTCTCAAGTTGAGAAGGAACAAAATACGAGAGGCTGCATTCTAGACGCATTAGGAGCGAGTCGGCAGGATTTCGCGATGGGATAGGGGATGTGAAGGAGAGAGAAGAAAGAAAACCCTTCTGGATGGAAAGTGAAGCTGGCAGAAGGGCATCCCGGGGAACAAATGGCAGGAGCCCCAAACTCATTTTCGTGGGCGAGCTAATTAATTCAGTTGTTAACCTTCAGTTGGACATGTTCCGGAGCCCCCGGTTGGGAAATGAATAGAAACATTGTTGAGGTATTTTGTGAAATTCATTCTTTTTTAAATTCAGAACGACCTTTTATTCTTTGCCCTCTACCTAATGTTGAAACCTACGTTGTCCACCCAAATGAAGGGAAAACAGATGATCTTGAAGGAGGAGGGCCTGGGGCAGGGTGGAGGAGCTGAAGGGGATGAATCTGGAGTCAGAGCAGGATCCGAAAAGACACTGCTTAATTGGACCTCAAACTTATCAGTGCATCTCTTCCTCCAACCATTTTGTGAAACAATTATCCTAATTTATGTTTTTGAATTGCCAAGGGAATAGTTATCCCTGAACTCCCACTTGCCAAAAATATTTAAGCGTCCTCAGAGCGTCTTTTGAGATAGCCTCTTTTATTGACAACGTGGTTTATCTGGAATAACCTTCAAATACCATAATACACCTTATCAATAAATTCTTTCTCTACAGATCAGTGCTGTGATTCCCTGAGATGTAAGCCTATATCTTAAGAAGAGAAAACGTGTGTCCTAATTGTTCACACTGTAAAGTTAATCTGTGGAGATCTGAACCTTGAAATTATAGTCCAGACTTAACCTGGTCTAGCGATACAGAAAATCGTAACTGAATCTAAGTTTTGCCATTGCTGACGAGCATGACAGATAAACAAATACTAACTGAACCACTGATGATTAGAGATAACTGTGTTGGACCTAAGAAGCGTTTTCTGTTAACATTTGTGTTTCAGGACCCTGTGCTTTTATAGATATGAAGGTATTTAGATTTGCTGTTACATTCCTTCATAGCCTTAAATCAGCAAAGCCCAGGCTTCTGCCATGACTAGAACCAAATGTTATGTTCCTAAAGAAAGGAGCTGCAGGATCAGGGAAGCATCAGGCAATTCATCAGGAGGAAAAGGCTTTAGAGTATTTTAGATACTTAACCCTTTCCATAACACAGAGAGGTTGTTGTTTGTTTTCTTTTTTTAATGAAGAAAACATTTCTGAATTCATGCTTTCTTCTCTGGGTAGATAGCACTTGGAGTCCTGAATTGGAATTTACCAACTCGAGACAGATCTTTAGAGCTAGCGAGCTAGGGTAGCACCTGCTTCCTTCGCAGGCGAGCGCGCAGGGTAGGGAGCCCTGACCAGGTCGGTGGCAGAGTCGGGAGCACGCCCCTGGCCCCAAGGTCCCTCCTCCACGAGACCACCCTCTCCAGCCTCCCGCTTCTGTGCCTACCTGTTCACGAAACGAACGTCGTGCTTCTAACTCACGCGATTTCTACTGGGGAGACCGTCGTGATTAACTTGATGAGCTTGTGCTCAAAGCCTGAAATAAAACATGGGAGGCACCTGGCATTGTGTTCCATCTAGAATTAGGTCTTTAAGTTAAAGCAAGGATCTCACTAATGAACAGTTTCGTCTAGAAAAGTTCGGTCACCTGTGTGGGTTTGGGTAGATGATGTCACAACAGAGGTCGGGTTCAGTTCGGTGAAGGTACAGGAAGGCCCTCCGACATACAGACCTCACTTGAAGATGAAAGAGGGAGACAGAAGAAAGACATGGAACCAGGCTTCAAAGAATTCGCCACCTAGCATGAAGTCAGCCCGTCAGCCAAAATATACTGCAGCAGGTTAAGGACATTTAGGGTGGGGGCATGCTGGAGCGAACTGGTGGGAGCTCATGTCTTGCTAGCAAGCAGGCATCTCACCCCAACTTTGCCTTGGGCACCCTCACGCTCGTAGCTTCGAATTGACCGATGCTATAAAAGCAGGTTCCGGAGAGCCAATCGTTAAACACTTAGCAGTGCAACACGGGCTGGAAAATACCCCAGAAGACGTGTGTTTTGAGGGATGAATAGGAGTTTGGTGGAGGGAGAGGCTAGGGCAGAAGAGTCATCTAGCCAGGAGGAATATGTGCATCGAGGCATTGCATGTTTAAGGAAATGCAGATGCCCCCGTGGTTCTTGGGCCGTAACACACGCCAGCATCTGCTGGAGAGCTTGTGAAAACTGTGTGCGGACTCTCTGGTTTCATACATCTGGGTCTAGGCCAAAGGAAGCGCGTTTCCAAAAAGTTCTCGGATGATGGTTGGGAGCAGATGACAGAGCACCCTCTGCTCGCCAGAAACCCTGGTTTTTCTCTAGCTCCTCACCCTTCAGAGGGTCAGGGGCCCAACAGCATCAGCATCACCTGGGAGCTTGTTCCAAAAGCAGAGGAGCCACAGGCCTCCCAGACCCGTTGAATCAGAATCTGCAGCTTAACGAGATCCTAGGGTGAGTCGCATGCGTGTCGTTGGATGCACGCTGTTCTGCGTAGCCCACGGGCTCTCGGGCCCTACCCTGAGCGGCAGTTACTTGGGGAGATCTTCCAACATACTTAAGCCCAGGCCCCATCTCCAGAGACTTGGATCTAACTGATTCAGGGTGAGCCTGGGCCTGAGCGTCATTTAAAAGCCCTGCAGCGGCTCTGACCTGCGACCGTGGCTGTGGACTGGGGTCTAGCCACAACCTTCAGGACGGAGAAGGGCTCCTTGCAGGGCACTGTTAGGAACGGGTCCCGGGCAGAGCTGGAGAGCCGGGCGCAGAGCTGCAGAGGCGTCCCTAGCAGTGAGAAGAGCTGGGAAGGGACAGCTTTCCCTGCTTCCCAAGGGCCTGCCCCCTTCCCACCCGTCTCTTCCTCGTGCTCGTCTTGGACCTTGGGTTCAGCGTTCACTTTCTCTTTCTCACTCCCTCATGATCTATATTAACTAAGGTAAAAAAAAGGAATGTCCCCACAAGCATGTCATTTCCATATGCAAAGTACTTTAACATGAAAGGGAGAACGTTTAAAGGCCCTTCTCTTTCTCTAATAAGGTACCTGGCCCGATCTGTCATTTAAATGCGCAGGTGAATTGGATGGATTGGATTTAGATGTTCCCCTCTCTTAATTCCAAGCAAGTGCCAAGAGCGAGGAAGAGGCTCTGTGTATGCGAACAGCCCTCTCCCCTGCGACACCTTAGAACTCGACCCTAAACGGAGAAGTGAGTTGCTCGCTCTATTGCCGAGGACATGTCTACACAGCACGCCTTCTGAGAGCACACTTAGCATGTACACATTAGATTACATAGCCTTCTGGGACAATCTGGCCAGTCCAAACGGCTTTGCCAACTAATAAAAGCCATTAGCACTGAACTTCAAAAGCATTAGGCTAAGTGAAAGAAGCCAGACGCGAAAGACCACCTATTGTAGGGTTCCATTTGTATGAAATGCCCGTGGAGAGAGAAGGTAAATTAGTTGTTACCTGAGGTTGGGGCTGCAGGGGGTGGGGTACAGGGAGCCAAAACTGCAAATGGGCACCGAGCAGTTTGTGTTGGAGGGTGGTAGAAACGTTCTAAAGTTAGATCATGGCTATGGTTGCACAGTTCTATAAATATACCCCGCACTGTTGAATTGTCCCATAAAATGGGCGGATTCCATGGTAGGTAAATCATACTCCAATAAAGTTCCTTAAAGGGTCACAACAGACATCAGCATTCAGCATTCGGCCACCTGAGACTATGCTTTTCCACCTTCCTCCCCCTCTAATGATATACAGTGAGGAGAGAGCAAAATGATGTTAATCCAGGCTTCTTTAAGAAAAAAAAACTTTACATCGCCTGTGGTTCGAGAGCATTTTTATTTGCCTTAAAGTACTGTTAGGTGTAGCGAGGCCAGGAGAAGAAGGAAATGGGGGGGGCAGTTTAAAAAGAGAAGAAAGAAAAGCTATCGTATGTTGTTAAAACTAGCCCCCTGGAGAAGCTCCTGGCCCCGGGAGGGTGGGGGGCAGAGCTGCGGGAAAGGGTTAACCCGGCGGGCGCCGACATCTGGCAGGAGCGAGGGTGTTGGCAGAGCCCGGTCTGCCCGTACCAGTCTGTGCAGGGGAGCTGTCCCGCCTGCTGATTTATCATTCCCTAATGTCACGGGGATGGGATGTTGAAATTGTGGCTAGAATGTGAAATACGAAAAACATGAAGATTATGATTTAGCGTCTGGGGAAGATCAGCGTTCGCCCAAGAACAGCTTGTAAACGGGAGGCATCCTTGGCAACTGCCTGTGGTTTTCAGGACTCGGGCTCTCGGGGAGAGCAAGCCCTGGGGATTGGGGCCGCCGGGGAGTTCTTGTGCTGGAACAGATAGGCGAAGATGGAATTCAAAAGGGCAAAACCGCCTCTGTGCCGGGATGGGGATCCTGCCGGCGTGCGCCAGGAGGACCTAAGTTGAGTTTAATTAAACAGAGACGGGATGTTGAAGGATAAATAAAACCATGTGGGGTGTAAACAGCTTAAATCGGTGATTCAAATGACACCTGCGGGTGTCTAGACATGAGCTGTGTCCTGCTAATTTGTAGTCTCCGAGAAGTGCAGGTGAGTAGGGTAATATCCCCAAATGTTGCTCATTAAAAGAAATAATAGCCTGAATTTTAAGGAGGTGCTAACTAAGGGACCTAAGTGCTAGGATGGTTTTCACAGTTACCTGTGGCGGGGGCAGGTGAATTCGCAAAAGAAACAAAAGTTACACGCGTGCACGTGTCACAGGGGGCCGCAGTGGCTACCTTTCTGTTCTGAGAAAAATTATTTGGAAAGATAAAACAATTACTGGAGGGACAAAATCAAAGTCCTAGCCTAAGGGGCCTAAAATCCACCACCCCCCAAGAAAACTCAAACACTGCATAGGCATAGGTCCTGCATCCCATGTGTTGAGTCTTTCTCCTTCATGCGGCGTCTTTCTTCCCGACTAGATATTACTGATTATGTTGGAGGCTTTCGCATGTCCCGCGTGTCAGCACGCCTGCGTTTCCGGGCGGCGGGGGGAATGCCGTTTCCGCGTTGCTTGTTGGTTATAGAAATGAGCACTGACAGTGTTCCCTCCGTGCTTAGGGTGTATTTTAATTACTCCCTGTCATACCGAATGCATCTGTGGTGTGGGTCGTAAGAATTCGCCTCAAGACATGAGTGTGCTACACCGACGGTTAAGTAGAACGCCCTGGCTACCGAGCCTTCGCTGTTCGCTCACTTGTTCCTTCATTTGTTCATTCATCCAGAAAAGGCACTGCCCCGGGCACTGTGCAGATGGGGACAAGTTGGACCCTGCCTTCAGAAAGCACCCAGTCTGCCCAGTGATACAGGGAACTGTGCGTGCGTGTGTGCGTGTGTGTTGCTGGGGAGGGCTTGCTCTGAACCCTCTTTACAACAGTACATGGGGAAAATAATTATTAAGGAATACTTTTTCTTTGTGGCAAGGTTGGGCAGTGGGATTTTGCCCAGAAACCAGTGGTTCCTACAATTGAGGGTAATCGCTCTTCACAACCAATTAATAAAGGATGAAAAAGAATGTTTGTTGGGAATCACCGTAAACCATAGGGCTCACTCCCCCGCCGTCCTTGATCTCCTTGGGTCAAGCCGACCCTCGGTTACAGTCCCCTTGGCAGAGGGAACTGGGAGCCTGCGATTTTTTTCTTTTTCTTTCCTTTTTTTCTTTCTTTTTTTTTTTTTTTTTTTTTTTTTTTTTTTTTTTTTTTTTTTTTTTTTTTTTTTTTTTTTTTTTTTTTTTTGGTCTATTCATCATATATCACAGTTTCACGCTTATTGCTGTGTACCTTGAAGACGGTCCGCTGACCTCCTGAATCGTGCTGAAAGGATGGGATAGAGGTCCCCGTGTTCCCCAGGGGCCGTTTCTGGCTGTGGTCGTGTGCCTTTCACGGTGTGCCGACAGAGCAGTCCTGCGCGCCCGGCGGGGGCAGGCGGCGTGCCCGCGACAGCGTGTGCCTCCTGCCCGAGCTCTGGGGCCCAAGGCCCCACCCGTGGTCTTGGGAGGAGGTTTCTAGGGCCTGAATCAGACAGCATGGCTTCATGAACTTAATAGGACCATCCTCTGGGTTTTCTTTTTCTTTGTTTTTTTCTTTTCTTTTCTTTTTTTGCTTGTTTGTGGTTTTAGTCATTGTCTCGATCGAAGTCCCTTAAATCTGACCTCCAGATGAGTGGAGCGGAACTATGCATTCATACGCCTGCCCACGTCCTCCTACTTCTGTGACAGAGTGAGGTTTCCCCTTGTGCCCCAAACTTCCCGGACAACAGCACAAAGCACAGGCTGCCTTTCTTTGCATCATCTAGTCTTGTTTCAGCCTAAAACGGATGCCAAGGAGCCCAGCAAGCACGTGTAAGTGCCTACGCCAATCCAGGCCCGAGTGGGGTGCTGGGGAGCCCGAGGAGCCTGCTCTGCCAGGGTGGGCTCCCCCAGCGTCTGCAGTGCCCTGGGAGAACGTCACCACAGAGCCCGCTGGTCGCCTGACCCTCGCTCACAGATTTGTCGGGTTTTTTCCCAGATAAGGATCTAAGCATGAAATCCCACTGTCCGTCCATAGGAACGAAAACACGGTTCACACTGCCCGATTCGTGCCCTCTCCACATATGTTACGATCCCAGACTGGCTGTGGTTCTCGATCGTGAATGTAATCTGTGCTTCTTGTAGAAATTTTGGAAAATACAGAAAAGGAGGAAGAAGGAACGCCCATCAGCGTGAGCTGCCCCATGGTGGAGGCGACCCCTGGCAACATTTTGGCCGGGTTCCCTCCGGTCTGTATTCCACAAAGATTAACTGAGACCCTGTGCCAGGTACCGTGTTGGGTACCAGGCCAGTGGAGGAGTCTCTACAGCTGAGAGGGAGAGAGGGAGAGAGACAGGCAGAGAGAGAGAGAGACTCTCGCCGGGTGTGATGACCTGGGAGCACCTGTCGGGGGGGCCTGACCTCAGGGCCCTGCTCAGACCGTGGGTCTAGCAGAGGGTTTCCAGCAGAAGAGATGTGTAAGGCGAGACCTGACGACCTGAGGGGAGTTGTGCGGGAGAGGGCGGGGCGGCTGTGGGGGCGCAGGCGTGAGTGAGATGTGGGTGTAGGATGGCTGTCGGGCAGAGGGCTGGGCCCCCAGGAGCGGGGGTGACGGGAGATGCTGCGGGCGGGCTGAGCCAGGCCCTGCCACACGGGGTGCCCGCCCCTGTTCTGCAGCTGCAGGACTGGACCCCACATCGGGTTCTGGTTCTGGTTTCCAGCTTGATTCTGTATCATAACCGTGCTTCACCTGATCATCCGCTCTCGTGATGGATACAGGCTATTCCCCCGATGGATCAGGCACCATTTACTTAATTTAAAAGGAGGAGGAGAGAGAGAGAAAGAGCTTGTTTTTCTGACTTTCACATTCCCCTCCTAGTTCTCTAGCATCTTCCAATAGTGGCAGATTGGAAAATTCTAAGTAGGGTCGATGTTTTAACGCTCCTTTACTCCAAATCAGAATTTGAACAATTGACCGGTACCCATCACCTGACTTCTGACTGCAGAGGTCAGACTCTCTGCTGGAAGCAGAATCAAGATAGCTTTCATTCCCTCCCCTGAATAACCCAGCCAAGAATCCAGAGAAAGGTAAACTTACAGGACCAGTTTCTAGGGAGCCCCAAGTCCCTCATTCTCCCTCCACTGGGCTCTGAGCATGCCCACCTTCCTTCCCCTCCTCTGAAGAAATAAAAGATCAAAGGCTGTTGACAATATAGCAACCTTTCGGTAAAGAAAAAGCTTTAGAAGTAAAAGAAAATCTCAGTTCAGAAATAATTTACGAAGAAACTCACGCCTTCATCCTCTTAACCCCAAAGAAGCAACACACACTCATCCGTGCATTTGTGTATTCAGCAAGCACTTCGTTGTGAGGCTGCCTGACCTCTGAGTCTTGAGCAGAGACCCACAGCCGTGTGGATACTGCCTCGCACACTTACTGTTGAGAAAAAGTCTGATGTTCAACAAAGAAACATCAAGAAGCATTTTATTTCCTCTGGCGGTAGGTAGGCGCCGTGAAGGAAAACAGTGAAAGGAAAAGCAGAGAGGAGCAGGGTGCATTTAGGGAACGGCAAGGAGGCTGTGAGGCCAGAACACAGGGAGAGGGTGGGGAATGTTGGTTAGATGAACAAAAGGGATTTTCTCCTCTGTTCTTCTTGTCTCGCTTGGCACAGCCATAGGCGTCTTACGAGAGGCTTTGCCCATTTGAAAACCCAGCAGGCTCATCTTCAGCCTGGGTGGGCTTGGCATTGGGGTCGGGGAACAAGTCATGTCACCTTCAACTCCTGCAGTTTCTTCCTTCCTTTGGTCTTGGAGGCCCCGAGGGTCCGTAACCTGGTGAGGAAGGCAGCCCTCAGGACCTATTAAAATACTAAAAGCATACACGAATGGAGTTCTGTTTATGTGTGTGCCATTTATGTACAGCTCATTGATTTTCCTTCTGTTGATTGTTCTTAAAAAGTACCTGAAGATAGAATGCTCTCGTGAGCACAGAGCCTAGTATTAATGCTATATTCCACACCCACAGATTCTCAGCAAAGGAACGTTAGCTTTAGACCACGTTATTGATTTATTCTGCCCACCCGAATCAGCTCGAGCTCTTTGAATTACGAGCTGGCTGGAGCAGAAAGGGAGTCTGTTGGCATATGTTCCCGGACCGTCCTGGCGGAGTCGGGCTGAGTGGCCAGGGCACCTGATGCCGGCAGGGTCCAAGTGATGTATCTGACTCGGCCCAGCTCCGTGCTTGCTAGTGTGCTGATTCTGTTCCCAGACAGTATCTCCCCTTGGGGTCACAAGCCCCCATGCTGTTTTATGTACCACAGGGGAGAGAGCTGAAGACGGTCAGTGCCCACCCTGGGAGCTAGGGAGGGCAGGGAGACCCTGCAAAGCACCACGGCTGAGTCGGCAAGGCAGGGACCCCATAGAAAGAGCAAGGTACTGGACTTTTGCTTCATCCAAGAAAGGGAAATAGGCCTAAGAGTCTCACCCTCCCCCGCCCCCCCCAAGTCACTATCACTCAAACCTAACTTTTGATAGGACCCATTTACATGATTTGATAGAAGGAAAATTTACAGAGCAGAGGGGCTAGAAAGCCAGCAGAGTCATCTAGTTTGATCATCTTTCTTTAGGCGGGATCAGATCCAGATCTTTCCAGAAGGATGAAAGTGTGTAAATGTTTCCACTGAAAGAATCAAGTTGTGGGCCCCAGGCCTGTAATGATTCTAAGCCTCGCCATCACCCCCTGGCCCCTCCTTACCATCTAAGCCTTACCATCACCCCCTTACCACCACCACCCCCCCTCCGGCCAGGCTCTCTGCAGAGGAAGAAACGGATTCTATTTTCATTTTCTATGGGACAAATTCTGTTCATTTTTACTTCTCAGGCTTCAGATTCCCCCATAACATTTTGGATTCACATCGTTTTATTGTTATGTCATCCGACTTCCTTCCTGTGTTTCTTTCATCTTAATTCAGGTTTTGTGTCTTGAAAGCATTCCTGAATTTTATAGAGAGAATAAAGTGGATGCCATGTGAAATGTATTTTTTTTTTGCAGTAAATATTTTTTCAGAAGTGTGTTCGTGCCCTCCCACCTCCTCCCAAGGTCCTTCGCCTCTCCGAGCCTCCATGTGCACATCCGTAAAATGGGCATAGCAACACCAAGAGGTCTCCTGGGGGCGTTTTTTTGTGAGGACAAAGCCACTTAGAACTTTATTTCTGGCATTTAGTCACTTACAACAAATGTTAGGCTCTGCTGCTAGAATTATGATGATTGATTATTCTGGTCATCACCAGTATTTCCTGGACTGTCTGTAGACTCTCCTCCCCTTCGGGTAGCTCTCACCCTTGCACCATCAGAACTTCCTGGGACCTGTTTCCCCACTCCCACAAAACGAAAACAAAACCCAGGTTTCCAGCACCCCTTGAATCTGCCCTCTTGGCCTTGGTATTGTTCTGTGATTTGGTTTGCTTCGGGACCTTGAAACTGGGGGTGGTTCAGTGGTCCAGCCACCCAGGGATGTGAAGAGAGAGCCGGGATTCTTGCAAGGTGCATTTTCCGCGACTAGATTCTCCATCTGGGCGCTGGCCTTGGGGCATAAACAGCCCTCCCCAAGTGCTGTCACTGTGTGCCCTTCTCTGCACCCCGCCCCGTCCTGGACCCTCGGGGCAGCTCCCGGGACACTGGTGCCCCCAGCGCCCTCATGCTGAGTGAAGGGCAACCTTTGCCACAGACCTTCCAGCTCAGCAGCCCTCAGACTTACCTGGATTGCCCTCAGGGGCTTCCGCCAGGACATTTGCTGTTCAGAAGGCCCCTTCCCTCCCCGCAGCCCCCGTCCATCGAGCCTGGAGCTCAGTGCTGCTTCCGAGCCTGGGCGCCAGCCCTGGTCTTCCTCTCCCTCCACCTTCCGCCTCTTTAAGCTGGAAGACATCCACTGTGTCCAGCGTCTGCCCCACGTCTCCCCTGAGATTTGCTCCTTTCTCAGGAAGCTTAGTTGGTTATAGGTTGAATTGGGAGACCTTTTTCTTTTCCATTTTGTACCATTTACTCTCAATCTAACAGAAATTCCTTGAAGTTTCCTGACATCCGTTTGGCACCCTTACCCGGCTTCTAGCATGAACCCTGACATCCCCCATTTTTACGGATCTTCCATAATTTACCAGTTGTAAAGAGGGGGCCCGGGTAGGTACTGAGTGAGCTGTGTGTTGCACCTTCAACCTGGAATCTTAAGGGAAGTATCGCAGCCTTGAAACGCAGCCTCTCCTCCTGCTTGAGATTGGAAAGAGGGCACTACTTCATCTTTTTTGCAAAATATTTGAAATATTGGAGCCTCCGTAAAATCCTGTTCCTGGCACCACACGGGGGACACGGGAAGCGGTAATGAGCAAACCCCTCCTGGGGAAAGCGTGAGTGGTTTCTCTGCGGCCATTCGGGGTCTGAGTATGCCGGGGCTTCTGAGCAAAGCCACCGTCGAGGGCTCTGACGCGCCGCCCCATGGGCCAAAGCTGTAGCCCAGGCCTTTTACTAGGCACGGACAAAAAAGGAAATTCATGAGCGAAGAGGATGTCAAGTGTATGGGTGCTGCCAAGGAGCAGACCAGGATCTCCTGGCTCTCAGGCTTCTCCTTGGCCGGTCCTCACTCGCGAGGGTGGAGCCCCACCAGGTAAACCAACCTGACCACCTCTCTGTGCAAGCCCGTGGCCGGCGGGCGGAAGCCTGTCCTTGCACGGTTGTTTACGGCTTCTCCTCGGCCTAAATGAGGATGCCCGTGGTCCCCAAGCCAGGCTTGCAGGCAAAGTTCCTGTCCTGTGCAGGCCCACAGCTTGCAGCTTCCTTGGGGAGTAGGGGGCGGTGGGGAGGGGTTGCACGGGGCTCTCTCCAAACCATGTTGCCTTTTTTTCTCCTGTAATTCCTAGCCAGCCAGCTTGCCTTGCCTCTGCTCTTTGCTGGAGAAGGCTCTAGGGAGCCCCACGACTTGAATGGAGCTTCACAGTGTCTCTTAACCCAAGAACAGACAGCACCTCCTGACTTGGACTCAGAGCAGATCAGAACAGATGACCACACCTTGCCCATCTTCAGGCTGGTCATGCTTTTTGGGGAGGCGGGCACTGGAAGGGGAGGGGGGATGTTTGCCGAGGCCTGTGATGGACAAGAACTTCCAAGGGACAAGGTTGGAGCCCTGGCTCCTTTGTTCACCAGCAGGGTGGGCTTTCTTCCCCCTCCAGGCTGCTGTCTCCTCCAGACTGAAATAGGGACTGGGCAAGACAATTTCTGTAGTCCTTTGTGGCTCTAGGAGATAATACATTGAGCATCAACTCAGACCACAGCTTCCTATAAGTCGTGGTTCCAAAGGGAGAGAGGGAAACGAGGCACCACTAAAAGGTATTTTTCTCCTCCTGGACCCGTAGCAGAATGCCTCCAAGTGATAGACATCTCTTCTCCCTTGTCTGATGACCCTGGAGTGAGCACCTCCTCTGTGGTGCCGGGCATGATCCCAGGGCTGGACATCTGAGTTCTCTTTGTTCTGGGAGGAAACCTGAAGGTTACTTGATTTATGTAAATTCAGGGACCATCCCTCACCTGCCACTATGAGTGAGGTACAGAAAAGTAGAAGATACAGAAAAGTAGAAGATACAGAAAAGTAGAAAATACAGTCTCTACCCTCAAGGTGATTTCTAGCTAATCTGAGCTGCTTTTAGTCACTCAATGCTCTTGTTTTTTCTTGTTGACTTCCTTTTATCTTGTTGACAGGACTTTGCACATGCTGTGCGCTCAGCCTGAAATGTTCTGTTTATCCCCGTGCTGTATAGTTGTGCAGGTTGCAGACTGCTTAGTTCTAGATCTATTTACAAAAGTGTGAATGGTACCTTGAGAAATGTGCAGTGCACAACCTGTACAACTGCATAGCATGGCTTTGACTATCATGTCACCCTATTTCTCCTGTCTGAGGGTAGCTCATAGTCATCTCAGCTTTTGACTTAGTCATTATATTTCCTTCCTTCCTTCCTTCCTTCCTTCCTTCCTTCCTTCCTTCCTTCCATCCTTCCTTCCTTCCTTCCTTCCTTCCTCCTCCCTTTCTTTCTTCCTGTCCCTCACATTTATTGAGCACCTACTGTACATCGGACCTGGGCTAGGAACTGGGTATGACTTGTAAAGCATATCGGGTCCCTACCCCTGTGGAGCTTACCATTCCTATGGAGAATTCATACTGCTCTTCCTCTGTCTTCCCAGTGTGCACCCATGAATGCTTCAGGTCCCTACTGGTGGACTGATGAATGGCTCTGACTTGGGGACCTTCTGCTCTAGAACACAAGGCGTCTTCTGGGGTAGAGTCTGAGGAGGGCAGGAGGGGCTGAGGAGACCAACCTGAAGCCAACCGAGCTGGAGCACCCCTCCTTCCAGCTTTGTGTCCTTGGGAGCGCCCTGGGGCATTCGCGAAGCTCATTAGTGCAGCAGCGATTAATACGAGGCCCAGAGCAGGACTTCCCCCTGCCAGGGAGGCCGCAGAGTTCCAGAACATTCCAGGGAGGAATGGAGCACCACCCAGGCCTGGCCTCCCGGGGCTGCAAAGCAATCCCTAATGAGTCCTCTCCAGGGGAGGGTGAAGTCACCTGCCAGGAGGCAGCTAAGCCTCAGGTGTTCTCCACAGGCTTAAAATAGCCGGGCTCCCTCCACAAACAGCTCCCAACACTGTTTAGGCTGGTGGATGCCAGGAAACTAATGAATCTGAGCTTAGTGAATTAATTGTTGATGAAATAATATGAATAGTGTGCTTCCTGTTCATCAGTCTCTACAGAAATTAATTAGCCCTGCTTGGCAGCAGGCAGCATCAAATTTTCAACTTAATTTATGAATTTGGCCAAATTGTCTATGGGAAGCGTTGCCCGGAGGACCTTCCGTGGCTGCTTCGTGTCCGGACAGGCCTGGCCTTTCACAGAAGACATGACTGCTTTCAGAGCCCCGACAAGGGGAGGGGGAGGCTGGGCGGGGGAGGCGGGGAAGCGGGGAGGTTCACGCTTTCCTCGTGCGGCTCCCGAAGACTCCACGTCCCCACGTGGCTGCCTCATCCCTCCGCCACTGACTGCTCCACCCAGGAAGGCCTTTCAGCTGCGTGGATGGGGGGCTGGCTCGGCAGGGGGGCTGACTTGGGGTCAGCTATTCTGAGCCGTTTGCACTCATTCCGGTTGCAGAATAATGTGAAAGAAGATATTATGAGAAGTGTTTTTTTGGATTTTGGTTTGGGGCCATTGTAAAGTAGGATGCAAGGCACTCCTTGGGCTTGGGGGACCCTTCTGAGGACCCGGCTGTCATGAGGAGTGATTAGCACCTCGGTCCCGTCTGCCCCAGAATGGAGCCCGGAGGAACTCAGCTTTCATCACCCAGGAGTGGGGGTGGGAGTGGGGGGCAGGCTGACTGCAGCTGGTGCCTACAAGAATCCCAGGGGGAAGCCTGTGGACCGCTGAGTTAAGACATGCGTGAGGATAAGGGGATGTGTTCCGTTCGAGACCGAATACTTCCGGGCAGGCTCAGCAGTCAGGGAAGGACTAGAGCCCCCACGGTCATTCCCACGGCTCAGCATGAGTCCGCGGTCGTCCAAACCACCGCTCAGCGCCCATCCCGGCCCTGGAGAGCCGCAGGGAACCACGCTGCCCCAGCCACGCTCCCGTGAAGATCATATTCTACGATGAGCGCCAGACACAAGCCATCAGCATCTGGTTTCTGATTGTGTTAAAGCCTAGCCTTGTTAACATTTTACCACGGGCCACGTTACTGAGTCCTGGGTTCTGCACCGGTTTCTGTTTTCACAGCGAAACGGCCATTGCTGGCGAGGCACGGACGGTGTCACCTGCCGTGTGCGTGCGGCTGGTTAAGCCCGCATCTCAGCATCTGAGTCCCAGCGGGTCCTGTCTTCCAGAGGGAGCCTGAATCGGCAACCATTTCAAGACGTAGGAAGCCTGCTTGCCCAGGACCGTGGCCGTTTGTAGGCGGCCCCGAGAGCTCTGATCCTTGACTGAGCAGCGCGTCGGACCAGGCTGCGTGCAGGACTCCCCTGGGCGCCGCGTGTGCGGCTCCGGCCCGAGAAGCCTATTCGGGAGCCTGGAGCCCGGTGGTGCCTACCTCCTCCCTGGAGGCGTTCGCAGCAGACTCTGCCGTTCCCTTTAGGAATTTGTGATGTTGTTACCAGCTCACTCTGTGACCTCAGGCTGTGTCTGCCCTTTGTTTACCTCTGTTCTCCAACTGCCAGGTATATAATTCCACAGGTTCCCTCAGGTAGCTCCTTGGGAGACGGTAGATTGCATCAACAAAGGTGTGTGTGGGAACACGTGTGGCTTCCCTTGAGCCCGGCGTCCCTGCTGTTCCCCATCAAGTGTCCCCTGCTTTTCTCTCCCTGGCCTTTACCCACCTGTCTTCCCGCTTCTCAAACTAAATGTGGGACAGGCCTGGCTCCCACGCTGACACACCTCCGTAGGGCTGCCTGTGTCGCCCTTGGAAATGATCCCCACCCCCCGCCACCCCCCTGCAGATCTCTGAGTCCTCAAGGAATACCCGTGCGTTCTTAATCTGTTTGTGTCCACTGTCATCTTTGCTCCGACGAGAGACTGTATGCGTGTGTCCCACTCTGGGGGCATTTAAGGACAAAGGACTGCCTACAGAATACGGTGAGACTTAATGCAAAAGGTCTTCGTGTTAAGTCCAATTGTGCGAAATAGCCTCAGTGTTTTCTTTACTGAAAGCAAATAAGCAGTCATTCTCCAGCGCCCAAAAAACGTGATTTAGTGTGGTCTTTCCACCTTCTCTCTCCCTTATTCTTTCTGCTGTGTGCATAGTACCCGGCATAGAAGGTGGAGACCGCCGGCTGACCGGGAGAGTCAGAAGACCAGGGTTCAAGTCCCTGCGGAGGGACCCCGCCCCGACTTCAGTTTGCTCGGTGCTGGGCTGGAAAGAATGGGATCCATCTTGCCCACCTCCAGGCTGGCTGGGAAAGTTCAGTGAGGGGAGAGGCATGGGCGCTTTGAAATGGTCACCCCCGGGGTGGATCCGACCATGGATCACTCAACTCTTGGCTTCGGCTCAGGTCATGATCTCGGGGTCCTGGGATCGAGCCCCGCGTCAGGCTTGTGCTCAGCATGGAGTTGCTCGCTCGCTCTCTCTCTCTCAAGTAAATGAATAAAATCGTTTAAAAAGCAAAATAAATAAAAGGGTCTCCCCGGTGCGTTCTCTGTGGGAGCCCCCCCCCTGCACAGCCCAGCAGTGGATCTATCACTCTGCAGTAAAGTTCTTTGCGAATTATCGCTTTATACAGACACTTTCAGCTGTATTGTTCCTTAGCTGTTCTTGAGGGAAAAGACAGAAGAGCACATTAAAGTTGGCTCTAAGTCATTAACACTGTCCTGAGCAGGGGACCTAGCCGTGTCAGTGCCTAGGGACAAGTCCACATTTGGTTGATTACTTTGGCTAATTTGGTTATTACTTGGTAATCTTAGTGTTTTAGCTTTACTCTGGTCAAATACAAAGATCACCCTCTGGTAATCCGGAAACTTGCGCTGGAAGTGAAATTTAGGTGTCCCCGGTGGGAAAGTATGGGCTGTAGTAAAAGATTTCTCTTACTCATATACATTTTATTTTTGAGATAATGAGTGAGATATCGGAACTATTATAATTGTTTGGGTCGCAAAAATGAACTCTTGGGACTTTGTCAAGATAAGAAGCCTTTGCACAGCAAAGGAAACAGTCGACAAAACCAAAAGACAACGGACAGAATGGGAGAAGATAATTGCAAGTACATATCAGATAAAGGGCTAGCATCCAAGATCTATAAAGAACTGGTCAAAGTCAGGGCGCCTGGGGGGCACTGTCCGGGTCTAAGGAGGGTGAGTAAGAACATACAGCACAGGGGCGCCCGGGGGGCTCAGTCGGCTAAGCCTCTGCCTTCGGCTCGGGTCACGATCCCAGGGTCCTGGGCTCAAGTCTCACTTCGGACTCCCTGCTCGGTGGGGGGCCTGCTTCTCCCTCTATTTCTGCAGCTCCCCTGCTTGTGCTCGCTCGCTCTCAAATAAATACCATCTTTTTTAAAAAATGGGCAAAGCATATAAACAAGCATAGCTAATAAACGTGTAGAGAAATGTTTAACCCGGCTAGGGGTCAGGGAAATGTAAAGATTTTTCCTTAAAGATTGCTATTTTGGTAAAAATCAAACAGACTGATAGTATCTAATGTTAGTAAAAGTGGAGGGCACATTCTTATAAAACCTTCTAACATACATATGCTAAGATCCAGAAATGTCATTTCTAGTTCTGTCTTATAAAAACGATCACATGAGGGGTGCCTGGGTGGCTCAGTTGATTAAGCGACTGCCTTCAGCTCAGATCATGATCCCGGAGTCCCAGGATCGAGTCCCACATCAGCCTCCCTGCTCAGCAGGAAGCCTGCTTCTCCCTCTCTCACTCCCCCTGCTTGTGTTCCCTCTCTGGCTGTGTTTCTGTCAAATAAATAAAATGTTTAAAAAAAAAACAAAACAATCACATGAGTAGACAATAATTTACATGCAAGTACATAAGGCTGGTCTTTTTGCACTACTTACAATAGTGTAAAAGTTCAATAATTACAGGACAGGTCAATAATTGTGGCACATGCACGTAGGAAAAGTATTCAGCTCCCAAAAGAACGGGGAAGACGTGTAAGTACTACCCATGGGAGATAAGTTTCTATACACATACGTATCGAAAGAAAGCAAATTTCAGAATAATATGTATGGTCTGATCTCATTCTTGTTCAAAAACTCTTCTCAGGACACACAGAGATATATTTACATCTGCATAGAAGATTGTCTTGAAGATCTTTTAACAGGAATTACCCTTAGGGAATTGGAAAGGAGAGTGGGGACTTTTGCATTTTACTTTATATTTTGTGGCTGTTTTTACAATCAACACATATGCACCATTTTTGTAATGTAAATAGTCTGGTGTGAGTTCAAACAGAAGCTTTATAAAGAAAAGCCTTCCGTGCCAGGAAGCTGGGACCAGCTCAGAGCCATCTCTTTACCATCATTTACACTTAAAAAACAAAACAAAACACTTTTCAGGGAATCGTGCAGCTGGGAATATTTTGGTAAAGGGAGCTGGTTTCTTCATGTTCTTCTTTAGAATCATTCTACTCAGATCTGGAAAAGATTGCTATGCAGGCGATTCTTTGCTGATAGAGAAATTCCCACCCTGGCTATTTTGCCATCAACACTCCTCTTCCGTGGATGTTCGGAGACTCTGGTGTCACCAAAGAACGAGAAGGATAATGAGCCGGTGGGCCAGGCCCGGGGACTAACGTCCCTGGAAAGCTGTCCAGCTCCGCCAAGGATGTGTGCGAGGACGCAGGAAGGGAGGCGGGAGACAGGCGTGGGGAAATGCCCACAGGAGAGGAGCAAGAGTGAAGAATGACGGAAGTTCATCACTAGGGTGGAAAATGTGGTGTTTCTTTTTCCATTTTCTCCATAAAGAACAAACAAAGCTCATTCTGCTATCATGACTCTAACTTGGGTTGACAACAGTCATCAACTGAGTCCTCTACGACCACGCTGTCCAGCATCACGGTGTGGATAGGAGGGCGTGTGAGTTCTTGAAACAGCCATGTGCAACTCGAAAACACTGATCTGAGCTCATATTGAATTCTGGTTCTCTTCATAAAGAGTTATTCAGCAATTCTCAGTAACTGGCTGATGAAAATGTTCATGGTTCTCGGTGCCAACTTAGGCAATATATATTTCTTTTCACCGAGTCCAAATTGCAAAAGAAAGGAAAGGGTAAGAAAGCTTTTCCCCCAGAGAGCAGGAGACGGTGGTCTGGAACAGGTAGGGGAAGTTCCCTGCTCCAGAAAACATTTTCCATCTACTGTATACCGGGTAGATTAACGTGGGTGAAAATTCAAAAGCCCTTAGAGCCTAACCTCATTGCTGATGTCAGCACCTGGAGGAGAGGAATTTTGACTGGGTCAAGAAGCAAGAGAAGCTCCAGCCTCCCACTGCGGCCCCCTTGGCCGCCCCTTCCTGCGTTGCCCCTACGCTCAAAACATGTCTTGCTTATCAACCCCGGCCCTTGATGTCAGCTCCTGATGCGATCCCAGGCTTCCAGGTCTTGCTGTGGACTCTTCCCTCTGCCTAGAATTCCTTCTTCTTTCTCTACTGCCCCTTCCTACTTCACTCAACTTCTCAGAAAACTCTGCCCTGATTCCCCCAGGTGTGAAGAACCCTATTAGGAAGCAGAACACTTACCTTGTTTTCCCCTAATTTTTTCCACTGCTTCCCAGACACTTGTCACAATGGGATGAATATGAGTAGCTGTGTGTAAAGAACACTTTTGACACACACACCCCTGTGCCCAGAGGGCAAGCTTCTCATGTCAGTAGCCTGTCTCCATTCTCCTATCACCCATGCACCTGCCTCTTTCTTATTACCTGCCTCTTTCTTATTAGGTGTGGGCTAGTGCAATGCCCATAGATTTCTCAATATGGTGGCAGGGGGCGGGGGGGACTCTAAAATTTATCCTCAGCAAATGCGAGGGGCCAGCTAGGGTTTGGTTTGGTTTCTCTGTACTCAAAGAGGTCACAAGAGAAACATTTTGATGGATTTAACTGTGAAGGAAAAAAAACCCCTTGAGAAATAAAATAGCACAGATTTTAAAAGAAAGCCATTTGAAAGTACTCACAACAACTCAATTTTGAAAATACAGAGCTCTGTCAAATAAGTAGGTACACTGGCAATTTTTATGGGAAACGGTGTTTTGGAACAAGTATAGAAAGCAACTCAGCTTTGGTAGGTAGGTATTACAGTTAGGATTGCATAAGCTGATCAAATATCTTTACAAAGTGGTGTTGAGTAAATATATGTATATATAGGTCATGATGCTATAGGTAGAATTTATGCACAGAGGACATATTATAAGGGTACACGCTCAAAAATAAAATAGCAGTATGTTGGAAGAATGAGATTGTGGGTAATTGCTTTTCCTTGTTACTATTGGTTCTATAATGAGTAGTACGGTTGGGGAGGAGGAACCCAAAGTGAAAAAGCTCACCGAATGCATTATCAGTTAACCACACCTGTGATGTGGCTCTTGGATGAACGATGTAAAGACAGTACTTTTTTCCACCCCCGGGTCAGCTTCCCCCTAATCTTTTGAATTTCATATCCTCATATTTTTTCAAAGAGGTAAAAATTCTCCGAAAAAAATTTCTGCTGCCAGCAATGGCAGACTAGCTCGTTACCAACTAATCTTCCTACCAACATCAACTGGATAAATACTCAAAAGATACAACCCCTTTCAGTCACCCAGAAGCTATGCAGACGGCTGACCTGAGGGGCCAAGGTCCTGGCAAGAAGGGCAGGGTGGGAGAGGTGAGCCTGGGAGGCACACTTTTCCCAGTAAGGCATCTGTCTCCTGGAAGACAGCCGCCAAGGAGCTGTGAGCAGAGCAGAAAGCTGCCCACGGGGGTCTGGGAAGCTGAGCAGAGCCTTCAGCAGCCTCACAGGGCTGGGCGGGGGTGAATGTTCAGGGACCACCAAGGAGGACAGGCTGTGGTCAGTATCTTGGCTTTCATTTGGAGCTGGGGATAGACTAGCACTCAACAATGCTATAGCCTGCCCGGTTTCGCCTCGTGGGGAGGGATCTTAACATGTTTCTCATAGTAGTAACTGATGATAAGTGGACAGAAGATAAGTGATGATGTGGAAAGATTGGAGCAAAGTTGATCTCATTACACACAACACAACATACACAATTTACCAAATACATGCAGAGGGCATGAGGGGAACACTCACCAAAGCTGACCACATTCTGTTGGGTCAAATGCTAACTCTG
Organism: Spilogale gracilis; assembly: GCA_004023965.1. NCBI lineage: Eukaryota > Metazoa > Chordata > Mammalia > Carnivora > Mephitidae > Spilogale > Spilogale gracilis. The sequence goes on along the minus strand of PITA01016016.1, from coordinate 5,516 downwards.
AACGGATTTCGGAGTTTTTAAATTACACAGGATATGTTCTGAGATCATAGTAAATTACTGACACAACAGTAATGTATATGTAACTTTTTAAAAAATTCCCAAACATTTAGAAATTAAGTTATGTACTTCTAAATAATACATAGGCCAAAGAAGAAATCACAAGAGAAATTGTAAAGTATTTTGAAGTATATGCTAAGTGATACCTGATCTCACCGTGCGTGGGCTGCAGCTAATGCCAGGTTTAGAAGGGAATTTATGGCTTTAAATGCATATATTAGGAGAGCAGGAGGTCAATTATTTGAGTGCTTATCTTGGGAAGTTGGAGAAAGAACTAAATTAAGGAAAGAATTTAGATAAGAGCAGAAACTAGTGAAATAAAGAGCTGAAGGACAGTTGAGAGGATCCACAGAGCCCAAGTTGAGTCTGTACAAAGAACAATAAAACTGATAAACCCTTGGCAATGTTAATCAGGAAGAAAAGAGAAAAGGCACAAATAACCGGTATCAGGAATGATATAGGGTACATCACTACAGTTCCCACGGGCATGAAAATTCTCAACAAGGATACCTCTCGATCTAAAGACGCATGATAAAAATGCTAAATTTTAAAACATTTTCAATAGCAACAAAAATGGTAGGACTACTTAAAGATTTTGACAGTTTTTGTCCTATTCTAAGTTGAGACACTACATATATAAGTTTTAATTATATCTCATCAACTTTGACTTGATAAAATGATACAATTCTCAGGACCTACAATGTCTGGTAAACTTAGAATTTCGGAAGTCAGGTTTTAGGAAAAATAGGAAATCCCCAGGATTATTGGATATGGAAGCCTGAGAAGCTCAAGAGAAACTCTTACCTGGAGCTCCCCTTTGAGGTGGCTATGCCTAAAGATATTTCAGAGATGGTAGAACCCCAGACTTTGACAATCATCAATTAAACTGTCAGTACAACCTTTTAATTTTTTGTATATATTGCTGGTGATAGCCCAAATGGCATTAAATCTTTACTGTGCTATGTGGCTAATTTTGAACACCTCTGCAATTAGAACACAAAAGGAAACCCGGTTTAGATTTATAACCATTTAAAGAGCACTTGTCATGGATTATGTTTCCAAATTCTCGTTAACCAGCTTGTGACATTATGAATTACAACCCATTATCACCCTGTTAATCTAAGTGTTTACCTTGCTGAGAGAGTGAAGCATTTTAGATCAGTAACCATCCCTTGAATATTTTAAAATCTCACCCCCTTTGAGCACAAAGGGCTGGATTAGCTCCCGTCTAGCTCTGTGCTTTTCTGTGTAGGGGTCTCGTTCTGGGGGAAACAATTATAGAAACTGAGATAAAACAGATGAGCAGGATGGTGGATCCATGTCGAGGGCCCTAGAGCAAGAACCCGGCCACGAGGTTTTAGTTCTCATACATAATTCACTGAGCTCTACATGTAATTGGCTTATGACCTTGGGTAAGTCTCTTCCTCTTTGGGGCCTCAGTTTCCCCATCTGAGTGATAGTCAATATGAGCTCAGATCAGTGAATCCCGGCTATAGGAGAAACACATCCTATACTGGACACTGATTCAGAGCATACATAGCTTTCTGGAGAACCTTTTCTAGGACTCCACGGCACCGATGCCATATCTGAGTCTTTGAACGGCCATTCCACTGTCTGCCAAGCCGACTGCATCAGGGTGGTGGGGAACAGGTTAGGCCCAGGGAATCCCGTGAGCATGGGCCATCACCACAGCTTGTTTGCCATGACGTGAGCTCCTTGACCAGAAACAATGCTGCCTGGAGTTCCCTGGTGGTGGGCAAGGCACCCTGTGAGTCCGTGGATGGTGGTTTCGGCAGAAGCTTCCCATTTGGGGAAATCTGTATCCAGACAGAGCATCTATTCTAGTAAAGACAGAATCTACTTTCTGCAAGAAAACGTCCAAACCCGACAGACACACAAAGACCACCCTATTCCAGCTCCTGCTTCCTTCTCCATCCTTGCCTGGCCTTGCTGTCCCCCCAGATTCCCTACTGGAGTCCCCCCAGAGATACTTCCTCTTTGCTCTAATCTTTAGTAACCCTGGGCCTTCATCCATCCACTCGTTGGTCCATTTGTCCATATGTCCATTCCATCATTCAGGGTCCCCTGGCGGGCAGGACGGCATGGTCTTCCCAGAGAAGATATGCTAAATAAGTTAACACAGTAGCGAGTGATGGCTGCCAGGACAGGAAATATCCAGGGGACCGGGACGGGCCAAAACACCTAATCCACATGGTCCAGGGAGGCATTTAAACTGAAATCAGACGAGTGCACAGGTACCAGCCAGGGGAAGAAGTCAGAGGGGTGTTCTGCCGAGGCAGGGGTGAGGAGCAGGACGTGTGAGCCCCTGCAGCGAGAGTGCTGATGAGATACAACCCTGGAAGTTAGAGCAAAGGCTGAAGCTGGAATGGGAAGTTCCTGGGAGAGAGGGGATCAATGAGCCTGGGGAGGTGTGCCTGCATCTTAGAGATGTCTAGTAGGAGCAATAGAAGAGTTTGTGGGTTGTTGGCCAGGGACACTTGGGGTGTATGTGCAAGAACATGTCCAGGTTTTTGACTGAGACAACTGGGTGGAAAGCGTTGCACTAGCCACTGAGATGTTTCCTGTTCCCTCCTGAGCCGAGGAGGGATCTGATGGCTCCGTCAGTAAGTGAGTGGGAAAATGAGAAGAGTTCGGGAGGAAGGCGTGATGATGCGTCTGGTTTTGGATGTGGTGGGCTGAAGGCCCCTGGGGGATGTCAGGTGTAGGATGTTCCCCCGGGCCTTTGCACATGCAGGTCTGAGCTGCAGAGAGAGCTCCAGGCACTAGTGCTCCGTACAGCGGGAACGACCATGTCTCCCCTGCCTCCGGTCCCCGCGGGGAATTGCCGCCATGCTCTGCAGACCGCTGCGTGCTGGAGGCGAGGGTTTAGACCTGGACGCAGACAAGCCATGCTCAAACCTGAGCTTACCTCTTTACAAGCCATGGGACCTTAAATATGTCATGGAGCCTTGGGTTTTCCCACCCAGAACGGAGGTGATGCCCCCTCTGTCCTCCGGTTGCCATGAAGCGATGCGGAGCTCCCGTTGTGTGCAAGGGCCAGAAATGTCAGCCATCCCTGTCATTGCCTGCAGTGTCCTTAGTCCTGGCATTTCTAAGTCCTTTGAAGAGGTGTCACTTTGAGTTTCTTTTCCCTCCTCCAGACCGAAACGTCCGGCGTGGTGTTCCCACTGCCTCCTGGGTCCCACCTTGCTCTCCCCCATTCTAGTAGAAGGTTCTACTTTCTCCCTCCCATCACCAGACCCCAAACTTGATAAAACCCACGTTGGCTTCAGCTCAGTGTCCCTCGCAGCCCCGAAGGCATTCGAAGCCCAGGTTCTAAAGCTCGTAAGAACGAGTTTCCAACACCCACCTTGAGGCTGGGTGACCAGGGAACTCGCGGAAGCTCTCTGAACCCTGGTTTCCTTGTCTGTAAAACGAGAATACTGGCCGTGCCTGCCTCACAGGTTTGCAGGAAGCAACCAAGACGGCTGTGGAAAGGCCGTTTATCAGGGGATCTCAGCTCACCGGGGCAAATTGTTTTATTTCCCAAAAACTTGCCATTAGGCATGTCCTGTCAGACCCTCTTTTCCTGTTGGGCAGTAGTGCCCTTGACGGGATGTCTCTCTGGTTCTATAACTTCTCGGCTGTTGCTTCGGTTCATCTTTGTAGTTGTTGTTCTTGCTTCCAACAGTCTTATTTCGATTTTTTAAGACTCCCTTGTGTTCACCAAAGAATGACAGGTGCTGGCACCAGCTGCCTGGGTTGGAATTCCAGCTCTGCGCTCGCTGGCTGAGAGACGGGGACAAATTACTTAACCTCTCTGTGCCCCTAGCTTTGTCATCTGTGAAATGGGAATAATGACGGTGCGGCCTCACAGGAGTGTTGCTACGATTAAAGCGCGGGGAGAGTGCCAAGTGGGCCAAGGAAGCCTTCTGTGAGCTTCTGCGCTCCCGCAGGCGGGGCTGGACCTGTGGTTTTGTCTGCTTGCAGCCCTAGGTGGTCTCTCTCGTTCTCCTTCCTTCTCCTTCCGTCTTTTGACAACGAGGCCAGCGCCGGGGCTGGAGGAAGACGTGGAAGACAGCTGTCATCCTGCGTGGCCCAGCAAAGGGGACGTGACTCCGACCCAGTGACAAAGTGTCTTGGGTGGCCTTGATGCGAGCAGGGGGTGCCCTCAGGAGGCCCCAGAGGAGGGCTCCCTCCCGGGTATCTCCCATTACCATTGATGTTCCCTTTCGACTCTGGGCCTGTATCTTCCTGCCCAGCTCCCGGCGCCCCGGTCCATACGTGATGCCCCACTCAGTGAGGCTCTCCGTGCACCGACCATGGCGGGCCAGCGAGACCTGCGAGCACATGCACACTCAGTCCTTGTGCTGCAGCTGGGATGGAAGCTCCAGGCCAGCGGCCAAGGGGTGGGGACATGCGTCTTGCCCCCTCTGCTCCTTCACACCCTGGGCACTGCTGTCACGGGTGGCCAAGGGGCTCACTGGTCCCTGCGTGAGCCAGGTGTGAGAAGAACCCCACATCAGCAATCTGACTAGGGTTTCCCCTGAGGCCTCTTTCCCTTGGCTTCAAAGAGAGAAGATCCCCCACCCCCTGCTCCCCCAGCAGGCCAGCTCTGTGCTCCTCCAGGCCTTATAGCCAGTGTGGGGGGTGGGGCTGGGGGGAGGGGCTGACACCCACACTTTCTTCCAAAGTGGTTTCCCCAGCAGCCCTAGGCCACGGTTCTCCGACCTGGAAGGCGGGCCCCTTGATCCCTTCCTTACTTAGCTGCAGCCTTTGCTTTACCAATTTGGGTACATGAGACCTAACACCGTCCTGGGATATATGATTATTAAATTTTTAAAAAGGGGAGGGAAGAGTTACACATTGCTCTTAAAGTGTATTTAAATAAATGAGTGAACAAAAAACAAGCATATTGGCTAAGAGACACATGAAAAAATGTTCAGCATCACTAGCTATCAGGGAAATTCAAATCAAAACCACACTATCAGGGAAATTCAAATCAAAACCACACTGCGATACCACCTTACACCAGTCAGAATGGCCAAAATTAACAAGTCAGGAAACAACAAGTGTTGGGGAGGCTGCGGAGAAAGGGGAACCCTCTTACACTGTTGGTGGGAATGCAAGTTGGTGCAGCCGCTTTGGAAAACAGTGTGGAGATTCCTTACAAAATTAAAGATAGAGCTACCCTATGACCCTGCAATCGCACTACTGGGCATTTACCCCAAAGATACAGATGTAGTGAAAAGAAGGGCCCTATGTACCCCAATGTTCATCGCAGCAATGGCCACAATCGCCAAACTGTGGAAAGAGCCAAGGTGCCCATCAACAGATGAATGGATAAAGAAGATGTGGTCCATATATACAATGGAATACTATGCCTCCGTCAGAAAGGATGAATACCCAACTTTTGTAGCAACATGGACTGGACTGGAAGAGATTATGCTGAGTGAAAT
>PITA01016015.1:0-47981 GCA_004023965.1 Spilogale gracilis | reverse complement strand
TGAGTAGTTCTTTATAGATCTTGGATACCAGCCCTTTGTCTGTAGTGTCATTTGCAAATATCTTCTCCCATTCTGTGGGTTGCCTCTTTGTTTTGTTGACTGTTTCCTTTGCTGTACAGAAGCTTTTTATTTTGATGAAGTCCCAGAAGTTCATTTTCGCTTTTGTCTCCTTTGTCTTTGGAGACGTGTCTTGAAAGAAATTGCTGTGGCCGATGTCATATATACAATGGAATACTATGCCTCCATCAGAAAGGATGAATATCCAACTTTTGTAGCAACATGGACTGGATTGGAAGAGATTATGCTGAGTGAAATAAGCTAAGTAGAGAAAGTCAAGTATCGCATGGTTTCACTTACTTGAGGTGCATAAGGGGTAATGTGGAGGACAGTAGGAGAAGGGAAGGAAATGGGAAGTAGGGTAATCCGGGGAGAGAAACGAAACAACAGAGACTTTGGACACAGAAACAAACTGAGGGACTTGGAGGGAGGGGGGTGGGGGGATGGGAGAGCCTGGTGGTGGGTACTGAGGGCATCTATTGCATGGAGCACTGAGTGTGGGGAATGGGGAATGAATCTTGGAACACTGGAAAAAAAATATTTAAGTAACAATAAAAATAAAATAAAATAAAAAAATTAAAAAAATAAAGAATATTTTAGGCATTGGTCTCCATTCTCTGGCATTGCCTATAGAGTGTCAATTCCACCTCCAGCTTCTGGTAACTAAGGACCACAGACACCACCAGCATTGAAGGCAACTTCTCCACTACAGCAAATTACTGTTCTACATTTGACCAGAGAAGGCAGACTCTTCTGGACCCTTCCAAACCTCCCTAGAACATCAGAGAGTACAGCCTTACTTTCATGCTTTCTTTCTAGAATTGTATAGTAACCTCCAAACTCTCAATCCTTAAAAAGTGTGTGTTCATGTTTAATCAAAATTTGAGTTAAAATGTGAAGCGCTTCATCCGTTACCTGCTGTCATTTTTTTCAGAGTCTTCTTTTTATGATTTAAATCATTTTTGCTCTACTATAAACAGAGGTGCTGATGAGTGATATTCCAAAGTCTGTGTCAGCGAGATAGGCCAAGCAACAAATGCATTTTATGGAGAAATGAGATGAGGAAATAAGAGAGTAAAATTCATAGTAAATAAAGAAACTGAAGAAGGCATGGAACACTCTTCTCTTTCTTCTCCACTCTCAAATTTTCACTCTCTGTTGGATTATTCTCTTTGCCTACTTTTATTTCTATCTTCTTAATAATGAACAAAAACAGCCCCCAAATTTCCCCCTGCCAGCTACAGACATATTTCTTTGCAGAACTCCTTAGAGGAGTTGTATACACTTCTAGTTATTTCCCTGTCCCCAGTTCCTCTCCCATTTCTCTGCCGTCCTCCTCCCTCAGGTTTTCAGTGTCCTTTGTGCCAGTGAGACTGCCCGTATTTATCAGGGTCACCAGAACCTGCCCCCTCTACTAAACTGAAGCCCCATTTTCAGTCCTCTATATACTTGACTTCCCCGAGGCTTCTAAAAAATGGTGTTTCCCCTCCATTTGATATATACTTCCTTCACTTGGCTACTAGATCCCCATATCCTCTTTAATTATGTCCAATCAGCTTGGCCCCCCAGTCTCCACCTCCTCTGCTGGTTGCCCTCCATCACCATGACCTCCTAATCCTGGAGTGCCCCCAGGCACTCTATCACCTCTTTTCTCCTTACCCATTCCCTTGGCCATCTCAAGCAGCTTTATATGTAAGCAGTATGCATTGGGTCTTCCATATGTATCTCCAGCCCACGCCTCTCTCTTCAACTGCATCTAAATCTCTAATAGTACAAGATTTAAAGATCTAAAACTAAACTCTTGGTCTTCCCCCATTCCCCAAAACCTGCTCTGCCTGCGGTCATCACTACTTCTGTCCATGACAATGTTCTTGCACTGCTCAGACCCAACACCTTGTTGTCATGCTGGACTTCTGTCTTCCTCTTAAATCCTACATCCAGTCTGTCAGGAAATGCTGTCCGCCTCCATTCTTTCCACTGTTTGCCCCCAGCATCAGTCAGGAACATCTCTGCTTGGCAACACAACAGCATCCCAAATGGGCACTCTGCTTTCTCACTTGCTCCCTAGCAGTCTGTACTCACCCATTTAGGGCACCCAGAGGTGTCCCTTTAACTAAGAGCCCAAAGTGCATGACTGTCAATGGCCTACTAAGCTCCAAGAGTCTGCCTTCCTTCAACACTTGACCCTGCCTCCACTCCCTGACATTCACTCTCAGAATTCATGTCCTAACTCTTTCCCTGGGCTCACTCCACTTCAGTTATTCTGGCCTCTTTCCTGTTCCTCTATGCACGAAGCATGCTACCACCCTTGGCCTTTGCACTGACTATTATTTTCTCTGTCTAAAACCCTCTTTCTGAATATCAGCCTGACATACTCTCTTGCTTCCTTGAATTTCCGCTCTGATGTCCCCTTCCTGTGGAAGCCTATCCCGAAAACCCTATTCAAGGTTACAACCACCCCCTTGTCAACAATCTTGTGTCCTTGATCCTGTCTATTCCTTTCCTCTATGGAACATAGCAATTTCCAACATTCCATTTAACTCACTTATACATTATGTGGATTGTTTACCACCAACCTTCCACCATTGGAATCCAAGACCTATGAAGACAAGGATTTTTCTTAGTTTTGTTGACTCATGTACCACAAACACCCAGAGGAGACTTGGCATGAAGTTGGTGCTTAAACATGTGTTGGAAACTGAATAAATGGTAAATCAGGAAAAGAGCCAGAATACAGAATTTTTGAATAGCAGAAATCACAGGATATAAAACATAAATAAAAACTAACCTATGTCCAAATTTGACTATAAATCATACATTACAATGTTTTTCTCCTTTCGCAAACTTCTCCATGACCTCATTGCACTTTCCCCTTGAAAATAATTAAACATCAGCAGTATTCCTTTTGAGCATGTAGGCGACAACATACACCTTTACTCTCTGGAACTAATAAATCTGTCTGGGAGGCAAGGGATTTCCTCTATTCCAGAGTCCTCAAGCAAAAAAGATGAGGTACTCTAGTGAACCTGAACTCCCTGAGTAAGCAAATATAGAAATATTATTTCTTCTAATAGCTAAGTAAGAATTTTTACCCTTAACAATAACATTTACGTGGCTGTGATGGTGTCGGGCTTTAAGTATCTGGGGGAAAGTGAAAAGATTATTCACATATAGAAAATGACAAATAGTAGCATAGAAAACTAGTTTCTGGGAATAATAATAGAACTTGAGCATATTAAAGGACAGAAGCATGAATTACTAGACTAAGACAATTCTCCTAAGTCTCTATTGTTAAAAATCAGGTAGCTTAGGGCACCTAAGGGTGGCTCAATTGGTTAGGCGACTGCCTTTGGCTCAGGTCATGAGCCCGGAAACTCGGGATCGAGTCCCACATCGGGCTCCCTGCTCTGTAGGAAGCCTGCTTCTCCCTCTCTCACTCCCCCTGCTTGTGTTCCCTCTCTGGCTGTGTTACTCTCTGTCAAATAAATAAAATCTTTAAAAAAAAATCAGGTAGCTCAAGATGTACAATTGTAAACTTGATGATTTTTAAACAAAGAACTAAAAAACATGCACTAAAAAACATGACTCAACTGAGATAAAGGCAAAACCAGGAGACTCACTCACATAGTGTCTGAAGCAGCACTATACCCCAAGAAAGGAAGCAAATCAACTTGAGACTTTCAAAATTACATTTTATTTACCAGCCTGTCCTGCTATGCAGTAGATGAGAAAGATGAAAATGGCTAAAGATAAAATGGCTAATGAAGAAGAATGAAAGGAGAATGATGGTGTGCAGACCTGAAAAAATAAACTTATTTATAAAAAGGAAGCTAAAATCTTATATTTCTACTTTCTCCTGGGTTCTAACTATTGGTATAAACATGAGATTAAAATTTTTTCATGTTGTCTATATTTAGTCTTCAATGAAATGCCTAGATAGGTCTTTTGCCCATTTTTCTAACAGACCATTTTTCCTACCAAATCATAGATAATACCTATAAACTGTGGATATTAACAAATTAGTTACGTGAACAGCAAATATCTTCTTTTGATTTATCATTTCTATTTGAATCTCCATTAAGCATCTTTTGATGTACAGGGATTCTTTAACTTGGTTAATTTTATATAATTTAACCTTAATATTTAGCACTTCTAATTATTGCTTTTAAAAACACCCTTTCCTACTCTTAGATCATGGAGATATTCTCCTCTATATTCTTCTAAACATTTTAAAGATTTGTCTTTCCCAATTGTGTCTTTGATTTAATGGGATTGATTTCTGTGTATATATGGCAGTATATAGAAATCCATACCACAGTTTTCTCTCATGGGTAACTCTCCTAGCACAATTTATTGCATAGTTCATCTTTGCTAAATATTGTGCAGTACCAGCTCGGCCATAAATTATGTTTCCAGACCTTCTATACTATTCCATCCATCTGCTATATGCTCTGTGCCAATACTACACTATTTTAATTAGGGAAGCTATATTTCAATCCTCACTCTCTGCTATACCAGTCCCCCACACACACGCACACCGTGCCCCTCACCACCACCGACCACCTGATTCATCTTCTTAAGGAGCATTTTTCTCTTTCATACAAACATGAGAACCACCTTACTGAATTCCACAAAAATTCGTGTTGGGACTTTTGAGTTACTTGCTCTAAATCAATCTAGATCAATGCGGAGAGAACTGACATCATTATGATGCTGAATCTTCCTATCTATGAACATAATATATCTTTCCATTTATTCAGGTCTTCTGTAAGTCTTCCCACAAATTGCATATCTTCTGTAGGAACTGTTCCTAATACCATATATTCTTGTTTTTATTATGTTAAAAGTTTCTAACTCTTTAATAATTTGCATAAAAACGCAACTTGCTTTTTAAAATATTCATCTTAGGGGCACATGGGTGGCTCAGTCAGTTAAGCATTTGACTCTTGGTTTCAGTTTAGATTGCAATCTCAAGAGTAATGAGGTCAAGCCCTCAGTCAGGCTCTATGCTCAGCAGGGAGTCTGCCTGAGGATTCTCTCTCCCCTTGCCCGCCTGTTTGCTCTCTAAATAAATAAATAAATAAAGACTTTAAAAAAATAAAATATTGATCTCATACTTAGATGAATTTATTTGCTCAGTCTTTCCTGCAGTTAGGTAGAGCCATATATTTGAGCTCTGGCCAATGAAATAAAGACGGAAGCAAAATAAACCACTTTTAGGCTATCTTATATATATTTCCCATATGACCTTCCATGGTTTCTTTCTGGTTCAAGTTTGATACTTGATGTGATCTTGGAGAAGATGAGTTGAGACCATCTGTTGTCCTGGGTGCCTGAATGACCACACTGCATAGGGCCCACATGTCACATATACCTTCCTACCAATTAGGCACACCTGTGAGACTATTTATTGAAACAAGAAATAAACTTATATTGTTTTAAGCCATTGAAATGTTAAAGTTTATAACAAACATGTTGTTCAAATTGCTCAACATTTACAAAAAGAGGTCTGTTAAAAAAAAATCTCTCACTATGATGTGGGCTTGTCAATCTCTGCTTATAATGTGTACATTTGTTTTACATATTTAAAAACTATGTTATTAGAAGCATCCCAGCTAATAATGTTGTATCTTCCTGACAATTTGAAACTTTTATCAATGGTGATCCTCTTTGTCTCAAAAACACTTTATATACATTAAAAATTGAATTCTTCAGACATTAAAAGTTATGCCAGAGCAAAGGTGTGTATGCAATATTTAAGTGGCACTATCTTTTCCTACCTCTGACCTTCAATTGAGTCTTTATGTTTTTGCTATGTTTTCATAAGTAGCCTATACTTCAGTTTTCAATGTTTTTATCAAGTCCAAGTTCTTTTTTTAAGTATAGATTTTCCATTTATATTGATTGCAATTACAGATAACACATCTTATTTTGTATTTTCTATTTGCCATGCTTTCTTCCTCCCCCTTCTTGCCTTTTTTTTTATAGAATAGGAAGGTTTTTTCCATGTTTCTTTTTTTTATTTTTTTAAGTTTTTTTATTTAAAGTCCAGTTAGTTAACATACAGTGCATTAATCTAATAATTCAATACACACAACACCCAGTGGTCATCACAAGTGCCCTTCTTAATCCCCATGACCCATTTGACCTATCCCCTCACCCACCTCCTCTCAGATAACCAGCAGTTTGTTCTCTATAATTAATAATTATATGTATTTTCCTCTCTCTCTTTCCCCCTATGATCATTTGTTTCGTTTCTTAAATTCTGATATGAGTGAAATCATATGGTATTTCTATTTTTTAGCTTAGCATAATACTTTCTAGCTCCATCCACATCATTACAGATGGCAAGATTTCATTCTTTTGTATGGCTGAGTAATATTCTATTGTGTAAATATATACCACACCTTCTTTATCCATTCATCAGTCAATGGACATTTGGGATCTTTCCCTAATTCGGCTATTGTAGATAATGCTGCTAAAAACTTAGGGGTGCATGTATCCCTTTGAATTAGCATTTTTGTATTCTTTGGGTAAATACCTAGTAATGCAACTGCTGGATCATAGGGTAGCTCTCTCTACCTTTAACTTTTGAGGAACTTCCATATTGTTTTCCACAGCAATTGCATCACTTTGCATTCCCACCAACAAGATGATGTCCCTTGTTCCACACCCTGGTCAACACCTGCTGTTTCTTCTGTTGTTCATTTTAGCCATTCTCAGCAGTGTGAGGTGAATCTCATTGTAGTTTTGACTTCTTCCTTGGTGATAAGTGATGTTGAGCACCTTTTCATATGTCTGTTAGCCATCTGGGTGTTTTCTTTGGAAAAATATCTATTCATGTCTTCTGCCCATTTTTAAATTGGATTATTTGTTTTCTAAATGCTCAGTTGGTAAGTTCTTTGTATATTTTGGATACTAACCCTTGGTCAGTTGGGTCATTTGCAAATATCTTCTCCCATTCCATAGGCTGCCTTTTTGTTTTGTGATTGTTTCCTTCACTGTGCAGAAGGTTTTCTTTTTATTTTGATGAAGTCCCAATAGTTTATTTTTGCTTTTGATTCCCTTGCCTCAGGATACATATCTAGTAAGAAGTTGCTACAGCCAATGTCAAAGAGGTTACTTCCTGTGCTCTCTTTAAGGATTTTTATAGTTTCAAGTCTCATGTTTAGGTCTTTCACCCATTTTGAGTTTCTTTTTGTGTATGGTGGTAAGAAAGTGGTTCAGTTTTCCCAACACCATTTGTTGTAGAGACTATCTTTTTCCCACTGGATATTCTTTCCTGCTCTGTCAAAGATCAATTGACCATAAAATTGTGGGTTCATTTCTGGGTTTTCTATTCTGTTTCATTGACCTATAGACATATATATCTATATATGATATAGACATATATTGACCTATAGACATATATATCTATATATGTCTATAGGTCAATGTGAGTGCCATACTGTCTTGCTCACTACAGCTTTGCAATATAGCATGAAGTCCAGAATTATGAAGACTTCAGCTTTGCTTTTCTTTCTCAAGATTGCTTTGGATATTCAGTCTTTTGTGGTTCCACACAAATTTTAGGATTGCTTGTTCGAGCTCTGTAAAAATGTTATTCATATTTAATAAATGTATTAATGCCATTAATTAAATGTATAGATTAAATGTATAGATTGCTTTGTGTAATATAGACATTTAATAATATTTGTTCTTGAAATCCAAGAGAATGGAATGTGTTTCCGTTTCGTTGTCATTTTTAATTTCTTTCATGAGTGTTTTATAGATTTCAGAGTACTAGTCTTTTTGCCTCTTTGGTTACATTTGTTCTTAGGTATTTTATTGGTTTTGGTGCAATTGTAAATGGGATTGATTCTTGATTTCTCTTTCTGCTGCTTCATTATTGGTGTCCAGATATACAACAGATTTTTGTTCATTGATTTTATATCCTGCAACTTTACTGAATTTATTTTCTGTTCTAGCAGTTTCAGTATGCAGTCTTTTAGGTTTTCTAGGTACAGAGTACCTTGTCATATACAAAGAAACTTGACTTCTTTCCTTGATGATTTTTATACATTTTATTTCTTTACATTGCCTGATTGCTTTGGCTAGGACTTTCAGGACTATGTTATTTAATATGGTGAAAGTGGACATCACTGTCTTATTTCTGACCACAGAGGAAAAGCTCTTTTTTTCCCATTGATGATGATATTAGCTATGGGTTTTAGATCTGGGGTTTTAATATTACTTGTTTCCCCTTTTGTTGTTGTTTTTCTCTACTTCCTTAGAAATCATTGGGGCACCTGGCTGGCTCAGTTGGTTAAGCGACTGCCTTCGGCTCAGGTCATGATCCTGGAGACCCTGGATCGAGCCCCACATTGGGCTTCCTGTCGAAACAGAAAGCCTGCTTCTCCCTCTCTCACTCCCCCTGCTTGTTTTTCCTCTCTAGCTGTGTTTCTCTCTGTCAAATAAATAAATAAAATCTTTTTTAAAAAGAAATTATTCCATCATATTTTTTATTACTTACTCTGAAAATTTTAATATTCCTGATTAAATTTACAAAGTCCAAAGTTAACCAATATTAAACAAGACCAGAATCTTACAACTTTTTTATTCCAACAATTTTAGTTGTTGTCTAAAATTTTAGTTCTATTTCCATTTTAACCCCATAAACTCTAATTTTTTTAATTATTTTTTCTGACTTATTCAGATAATTTTCATTTTGCTTTATATTATCATTTTTTAAATTTTTATTTATTTAAGTAAGCCCTATACCCAATGTGAGCCTCAAAATCATGACCCCAAGATTAAGAGTCACATGCTCTTCCAACTGAGCGAGCCAGGTACCCCATACTTTGTGCAATCTTTGCATAGATTTACCATCTTCAGGTATGTAAAAAGTAACCATTCCTTGGAGCAGTGCATGGAAGAAAAGGAGAAGAAAAATTTTATGTACTTGCTTGCCTTCTATCTCCTAATTAAAGTAGTTACAATTTTCCATATAGGAGAATAACTCTTCCTACAATTTCAAGATTCTCATTTGGCCCCCAAGTGGCCCCTTGGGATGGAGAGCCTACACCTTGCAATGTGGAATTGCATCCAAGTCTGAAAGTGCAAAAATAGCCAGAAATACAAGGTATATAATTGCTTAGTCCAGTGACCCAACAGCAGACAGGGAGGCTAAATCATTAGCTTTCCCCAAGCAGTAGAACTGCACAAGCCAGAAACAAATCCATGGACTGTAGTAGTTGCTGAAGCAGAGCAAGTGACTGAGAGTCTGGGAAGCAAGTGGAGCAAAGGGAATATGAAGACACAAATAAGACCTGGGTGATACACGTCCCATTCCTTATAGTCAAAGCCCGTTCTAAGCTTTCTTCCAGAATCATCTTTCTTCTTTCTGAAATGTATTCCTCAGAAGTTCTACTAAAAGTCTTTTATTAGTCTTTCTCACATTTTTGAAAGATATTTTTGATAGGTATAGAATCCTAGGTTGACTGTTCTCTCAATACTTTCAAGTTATAATTCTACTGTCTCAATCTACTTGTTCCTTTGTAAATAACTTCTATTTATTTCTAGCTGCTTTTCTTTTTGTCTTATCCTTGTCTTTGGTGTTACACTTCAGATTTTTTATGATGTATCTAGATGTGTTTTTTCATCTTATATCTATCCTCCTTAAATTTTTAGGGCCCCCTGACTGTATGGATTTAAGTGCTTCTTCAATTCCAGAAAATATTAGACCAGTATACCTTTTTATATTACCAGTCCCTTATCCTCTCTATTCTCTTCTTTTATAACTCGTTATACTCC
The DNA here is from genome assembly GCA_004023965.1 of Spilogale gracilis. Classification (NCBI taxonomy): domain Eukaryota; kingdom Metazoa; phylum Chordata; class Mammalia; order Carnivora; family Mephitidae; genus Spilogale; species Spilogale gracilis. The sequence continues at coordinate 38,132 of PITA01016015.1, read as the reverse complement.
ATGTTGGGCCTTCCCATTTTATACTTCATTTCTCTTAATATGTCATTTTTCATCAGTCTCTTATAACTGAATTCATATAATTTCTTTAGTTCTCTTTCAAGTTTAATTCTTTAACTATATATAATCTACTATATTATCTAACCAATGAGTTTCTAATTAATTATTACATTTTCCATATTTCTTAAGTCTTACTTTTTCCAATTTACTTGGGAAAATTGGATAATGCTGTTCCTCATACAATAGGTCCATACAATCTATTTCTACAAACATTAAACACATTATTTTATAATTTTAGAGCCAGTCATTATAGGCCTACTTTTCTACTGAAAAGGGGTCTTATTTCCTATTTTATTTGGTAATTTATTTAGCATGAGCATATGTTTCATGGAATCCCCTCTGTAGAAATCTTTGAGGTCTCAGCTGATGTTATATTGCTTTAAGTAGGATTTTTATTTATTTGTATTTATAAGAGACCATCAGGAATAAACAAATAATCTACAGCAAATACAGGTTTCAGTGCTGGAATCTTTCTCCTAATTTTTTGCTTCAGATTAATTCCTGTACTTCTCTGACAGCACAGACATGCAATATTTTTTCTTGCTTTTATCTAACAAATTTATATCAGTAAAGGGTACTATAAACATCTAGTTTGCTGCCAAAAATAGTATTTTAGCAGATATACCAGCCAAGATTCAAATTCCCAGAAGACATTCTGCAATTAATCTAGTTTGTGAGGCATACACACACCTCAGTGGAATACAAGGTCCCTTAATTAACAAATCTACCATTTCTAATCACATTATTAAGCATAAATATGTTCTCTGTGATCAAAATGAGAGCTTAATTCAAATGGGCTCCCAACAGCTAGCTATCTCCCTAAATGTGATTCATGCTATACCTCTATTCCAGAAAGATAAACCATGAGTTTATCAACACTGTCATTTTAATACAGCTTTGTGGGTCACCATTCACACGGCATGATCGTTATTACCTGCCAGTTCCTTTAGTTCTAAGTATTCAAATATTCAAAACAGTTCAGAGTATACTGCATGGGTTAGAAACTCTAAAATATCTAAGAAAAGTCTTTGCCCTCAAAAACACTGACCATCTAGCTAAGTAACCAAATATATTTCTTTTCCTTTAATAATATAAATTAGAATGTAAAAAATCCCTAAGCAACATATTTTAAGATCAGAGAGAATTCAGTAATTTGTAACTAATTTTTCAACTGTTTTTTATAGTTTCCACCATAATCATTCTGTAGCCTGTCTCCAATGGGCTAACATATTTTGGGAGCTTGAATATATATATCCAGAGAGCCTGGGAGTTTCAAGACTTACGAGTCAAACACATGGAGAGAGATTTTATCTATAGTTTGTAGGCAAATAATTAATGCATAATTATGTTAAGCAATTATTACTATATTTATCTAGTAGAATAAATTACAAAAGAAAACTCAACTCTTTTTATTCAACTTAGTTACAGCTAGCTGTCATATATAAAATTATAGCTTTGTGATATTTGATTACCTGCTCCTTCATATAGTTTCCCCATGGCATCCTAATAAAATGGTGTCAAAATTAAAAGTATTCCAATATTCTGAATTTTTCTCAACCTAAGTAAGGTAACAGTAGCCTACTAATGGGTCAGGATAGTCTACATTATGCTATTGTTACAAATAACCTCAAAATCATGTGACTCAAAATGAGAGAGGTATATTACTATACACTCTCATCATCCTCATGAAGGGATGCAGACTGATGGAGCCTCCATCATCTGGAATATCACCAGTCGGTGGAACACGGATAAAGACATTTGAAAAATCCCACCCTGGCTCTAACAGGTTTCTGTCTGGGAAAGATTCTCCTCACTCCTACTCTTTTTCCATTGGTGGAGTCAGATAATGTAGTTGTGTCTAAATTAAGTGCCTGGAATATGCTTGGAGGGAGGGAAGGATTACTGTTGAGCATCCTTAATGAATAGGGTACAACAGTCATTTTCCAGGTAAGATTACCTTCCACATACAGTAACGTACATGTCTTTAATACTGCATCTTTTACATTCTCAAATACCTACACACTTCAGAATCTTAAAATTTTGATATGCTTCTCTCTAACACAGAAAGGACTTACTTTCTAAATTGATAACCTCTGGAATGCTTTTGTGCCTATTTAGACACAATAATTTATATAGAGAGTATAATTTCCCATGCATAAATATGGACTTGCTGTTCAAATAAAATAAAATTCAAACTGTATTGCCAGTTGGTCATAAAGCTCCTATTTAAGGAAAGCATTCATTGACATTTTGACAGATTATCTTATTTTACTCCCTAATAGTATCAGCTAAAACTTCAGAGGACTTAGAGAGCAAGGGCACAGCCCTGTTGGAAACCAGACTTCAAACTGAGCCAAAATGGACTTCTTGATATCACAGGGTGAATCGACATACAGTCTCCCCATCACTAAGCATTAAGATGATTTTTACATTTTCTCTTCTAAAGGGAAGGTCAAAACATTATCCTCAGGATGAAAGTTATATTCTACCTCAGAAAAGTTGGAGATGGTAATAGCATAACTAGATTCAAACTATGGAATCTAGTGTCATACAAAGTAAGTGATCATCCCTAGGTAATTTTTTGGAAGTATCCGAGAATGATCAAGAATATCATACAGAATGTTCAAAGAGTTTGAACTCTACTCTGGATTCTATCTTCCAAGCGATGCATTCTTCTGTTTACATTTCTTATTGATGCCTTTTATTTTTACTATTAATAATAGTTTGTGGGGGCTCCATTCAGGTGTATATCAGCAAAGCAAATTATGCTAAGGAAAACCCAAACTGTAAATGAAATCAATGGATAACAGGGGAGGAGTATGCATCCTGGTCAAAAAATCAGTACTCCTAGAGCATAACACTTATAAATACTGATAAAAATACTTGTTACTTTGCTTCTAATAATTTTGTTTTTCTTTTTTCTTTAATTTGTGGAGAGAGAGGCTGTATGCTCTTGAAAACTTTAATGACACTCACTGAAACATTAAGAATTTTCAGCATTTCCCACAGAACAATAATTCATACTCTAATTCTGAAAATAAGTGATATAAGGGGATTAGAGAAGCCTGCCAGGAAAGTTGAGGAATGGGGTGGAGAAGAATGTTCCAGATGGAGCAAATAGCACATACAAAGTAGCAGAGATTAAAGGATGAGTGAGCATTACACGTTCAAGGCTCTGAAAGAAGTTCAAAAAGGCCAAATTCTAGAGAGGTAGGAAAGATGGCATGTGTTGAGATCAGATCTTACATAGCTTTTGAAGCTGTATTCAAGAATTTCAGCTTAATACAAAGGACAAAGAAAACCTATGAAGTATGTTAAGCAGACATGTCATGCTCAGGTTTACTGTTATGGTAGTGTTTAATATAAAAATAACAAAAAATTCATATGATCATACCTTACTATATCCATTTCAGTTAGGGGAAACTGTATTTGGAGTTCCATTTGAAATCCTACCTCAGCGAAAGAAGCAATTTTCCCCCCATCTACTGGGAGCTCAAGCACACACTATCTCCTCAAGAGAGAAGAGCCATGATGCAGTTAACTTTGCAATTACACAACTCATCATGTTATTTTCAATGCTCCTTTTTGGAGTATTTGTGTTTAGTCAGTTCCAGCAGTAGTTTGTAACAGTAATAATTTCATTTATTGTTCCTGCCATGCTGTCAATTTGTTTAGTGAATGTGATACCGTTTCCAGTGTTTTTATTTCCTTGGCATTTACAGCTTTTTAAAAAAATTTTTACATTAAGATTGATTACTAAAAGGGTGCTTGTGTGGCTCAGTTGGTTAGGCATCTGCCTTAGGCTCAGATCATGATCCTGGGATCCTGGGATCGAACCCCACATAGGGCTCCCTGTTGAGCAGGCAGTCTGCTTCTCTCTATCCCTCTGCCATCCCTCCCCACTCATAACCTCTCAAATAAATAAAATCTTTTTTCAAAAATCGATTACTAAACACTAATATCATATATGCATATTCTAGGAGTGAGCATATTCTTAAATGTAAAACAATCATACTTAAAAAAGAAGTTAGCAAGAGGAGGTACACAGCCACACTACAGAGAAATTAACACAGAGAAAAAGTTCTTACTAATGTGAGTTAAGATAACCAATGTTTTCCTGATGTTAACTATTGGAACAATCATTAATTACTGGCATATTAGGTTTTTTTAATAGGATTTGTCATTTTGGTATAAAATGGTTGTCCATATGAGGTTTCAATGATGGATAGAGAGGTCTCATTTTAAAATAACAATAACTGTATATGTTTATTTTTGAGATTACACAGACCACTTTGGAGAAATTTTACCAGGGGGAAAAAGCAGGTGGTAGGAGTGGAAGTCCCTTTATCATGCTTTCTGAACAGCAGCACTTCTGACAATTTGAAGCCAATAATTCTTTGTTTTATGGAGCTGTACTGTGCACTGTAAAATGATTACCAGCAGCCCAGGTCTGTACCTACCAAACGCCAGGAGCACCGTTCCCAGTGGTGGCAATGACAACTGGCCTCAGACACTGTCAAATGTCCCCTGGTTTTTGACAACACTGCCTCAAACCAGTCAGGTGAGCAGTGCAGTAGCTACAGTAGGTGCCCTGGACTAGAGGAGTAACAGCAGGAATGGAGAAGACTAGAGTAGGCTGAGGAGAAATATTTGGAGGAAAAAGCACCTGGACTGGTGGCAGACAGGAAAGGGGAGTTACTAGAAGGAAAGGAAGTCTGGCAACCAGATTTATGCCATGAGCAGCTGCATAGCGCCATCTATTGAGCTAATTAGTAAAATGAGGACTAGGATTGGGCATATTGAAGAAATCAGGGATTTAATTTTTTTCATGTTGATTTTGAATTTGAGGTCCCTACAGCACATCAAAATAAAGACATTTGTTAAAAACAAAAAATTGGGGGTTATAATGTTATTTCTTATTTATTTTTGTATTCTATTCATTATTGGCATTTTGAGGGAAAGAAAAACAATGAAGAGTAAAGAAGAAAGGGGAATAAAGTTTATTAAATACTTAGATTTTATTCAATTTTCATTTTTTATTGAGCTATAATTAAAATATGACATTATATTAGTGTCAGGTATGCAAAAGAATGATTTAGTATTTTTACATATGGAAAAAATTATCACCACAGTAATTGTAGTTAATATCCATTAACATCCAATATTAATGTCAGAATTTACTGGTATGAGTTGTAGAATATTTGCTCTTACTCAGATCCTATCTCTAAGTCTTCTCTATCAACATGTAACTGTGGACATCACTGAGATTTTAATTTTGGCCCTTTTCTCTTTATACTATCATCCAGCCTTAGGCTTTCCGACATCATTTATATTATATTATTTATATTATTTACATTATAATCTCTACAATTTTTCATGAATTCCTTCTGGCATTTAATTTTATAGGTAGCACAAACATACACACGTAGAAACCCACACACAGACACACTTTTCTCAGCACACCAGGAAACACATAAAAGAAGTATTTTTCAGGTGCCTGGGTGGCTCAGTGGGTTAAAGCCTCTGCCTTCGGCTCAGGTCATGATCTCAGGGTCCTGGGATAGAGGCCGCATTGGGCTCTCTGCTCAGCAGGGGGCCTATTTCCTCCACTCTCTCTGTCTGCCTCTCTGCCTACTTGTGATCTCTCTCTGTGTCAAATAAATAAATAAAATCTTAAAAAAAAGTATTTTTCTTCAAAATTAAAAAAGTTTAGTTAACATAAAATATTAACAATATCACGTATTACATGAGTAGACTCCATTTAGACACCTGATCTGCAAAGCCCAATTACTGAATTTATAACAATTCTTTATTCCTTTAATGGTACATGCTTCCAGGTTTAACTTGCAAGCATTTTCTTGGACACCACTGCAGGCATTTAATCCCATAACTGGCCAGAAACTCCTTTTCATGTCTACTTCACTCAAACTAGAATCTCTGTCAGCACTGGCTCCATCTGCCTACTTACTTCAGTTTTTCAGAAAGGGACTGACCAGGCAGCATCATGATTTCTCTACCCTGATTCCTACTGTAGTCATAGGAGCCACAGCTGGGTGGGAAAAAAATCCTTGTCTTTTTTCTCGTTTTCCGCCATTATTTTTGTTTGTGTCTATGGGTAGTTTTCATCCCCAATGACCAATCTTCCCATTTTTTTTAAGAAAACAATCCTCAATGATTCTTATCACAGAGGATATTACTCTGAAAACCATCTCTCTAGACTTGAATGTTCTCCTGCATTCCAGCCCTAAATGGTCAAGTCCCTGCCACATACCCAAGACTCCTACCACCAAACTTCTCCTCATATGTCCTTAGTCCCCATTCTCTCAACAAATGACACCACCTTTTCTCAGTTGTTTTGGCCTCAGACATCTCACTCACCCCAGCACCACCTCACTGGCTCCATTAGCAAGTCCCAGTGGTTCTGCCTTCAAAACTCATCTAGATATTGACCACGTCATACAACCGCATCACTGCCTCCCTAGCCCACACCACTACCCATCACTTGCAAAAGCTTCCTCATTGATCTCATCACTTCCACTGAGTCCATTCTCAGCAATCAGAGCAATCCTTTCAAATGTAGGTAACAGAATCTTTTTGCTGACCACTCTCTCTGTATGCTCAGGATGAAAACACACTCGCTATGTTACCAGACCTACATCACTGGCATCCCTGCTGCCCTGTGTAACTCTTCATCTACCTCTCTGTCCCACAGCAGTATAGACTTGCTCATCCTTGAGTATGCATTGCTGGTTCTTGCCTTGAAGCCGTTCCACCTGCTCTTTCCTCTGCCTGGAATTTCTGACTCTAGGTCCTTCTATGATAGATTTCTTCCAACTCAGATGTCTGTTTCAAAGTCCTCTCATCAGAGAGACCTTTCCTGACCACTGAACAGCTCCCTCTGTCTGGTTACTCTCTGTCCATTATCTTCTGTTACTGGCTATTTGGTGATTATTAGAATCTGAATTATTTTTGTACCTGGTTTTTATCAATATGCCCCTATAGGAAAGCATGTGCTATGAGATCTAGGGCCTTATCTGTTTTCTTTTCTCTTTTCTTTTCTTTTCTTTTTTCTTTTTTAACTTTGTATTCCAAGCACCTAGAATAGAGTATGTAATTGTCATTAATTAATATGCCACAGATGAGCCATAATTTATCTAATTTTCTTCCTTCACCAAAATTGTTCATCCACCTAAATTCAGTTTTCATCAAATGGCATAACCATCTACTTTGTTAAAAATATGAGGGTCAGCTTCAACTGCTCCCTTCTCTAAATTCATATTCAATTATTTCTCAAGGCTTTTACATTTTACCACTAAATGTTTTGAGTTCATATCTTCCCTTCCCTTCTCAAGGCCCAAAGTTGGCCTTCTAATGGGTCATTCTCTACCTGCTGCTACTAATTCTCTAGGCTACCAATAAAGTTACCTTTCATAAAATAAAAATCTTATAATAGTTCTTTAAAAATGTTCCAGGGGCACCTGGGTGGCTCAGTCAAGCATCTGATTCTTGATTTTAGCTGAGGCCATAATCTTAGGGTGGTGAGATAGAGCCCCGCATTGGTCTCCAGGCTCAACACCGAGTCTGTTTGAGATTCTCTTTCTCCCTCTGCCCCTCCAACTCCACTTTCTCTAAAATAAATACATCTTAATTTAACTAATTAATTAATTGATTAATTCTAATTAGCCACAGGAGAACATTTTTAACTACTTAAAATAGCTTTTAAAATTATTGCCAATCTGGTCCTCTACCTTCTTTTTAAGTTGTTTTTCTACATTAGTTTTTAAGCTTCATTTCCATGTACTGACATACTTTGAAGTGTTGTGGGTTCAGTTCCAGGCCATGGCAATAAAGCAAATATTACAATAAATCAAGTCAAATGAATCTTCTTGGTTTTCCAGTGGATATAAAAGTTATGTTTATGCTACACTCTAGTCTACTGTGTGTGCAATAGCATTACTTATAAAATATACTTCACTTCAATTAAAATCAATTGAATAATTAAAAATTATTCAATTAAAATATACTTGATTGCTAAAAAAAAGCTAATCATCATCTGAGCTTTCAGAGAGTTGAAACCTTTTTGCTAGTAAAAAATCTTGCCCTGATGTTGATCAGGATTGTGGTTACAATTCAGGTGTCTGTGGCACTTATGGGGGCAGTGAAGTTTGCCCCATGCATTGACTCTTTTCATGGTTTTTCCATAGTATGTAATGTTGTTTGATAGCATTTTACTCAAAGTAGAACTTCCAAAATTAGAGGAAAACCTCTCAAATCTTGCCTCTGCCTTGTCAACTAAGTTTATGTAATATTCTGAATCCTTGACTGCCATTTCAATAATTTTCACAGCATCTTCACCAGGAGTAGCTTCCAACTCAAGAAACCACTTCCTTTGCTCATCTGTAAGAAGCAACCCCTCATCTGTTGAAGTTTTATCCTAAGATTTCAGCAATTCAACCATGACATCAGGCTCCACTTCTAATTCTAGTCATCTTGCTATTTCCATCACATCTGCAGTTATTTCCTCCAGTGCAGTCTGGAACCCCTCAAAGTCATCCATGAAGGTTGGAACCAACTTCTTCCAAATTCCTGTTAACATTGCTATTTTGACCTTCCCTCATGAATTATAAACATTCTTAATGGCACCTAGAATGATGAATCTTTTCCAGAAGGCTTTCAAATTACTTGTCCAGGTCTATCAGAGTAATCACAGTCTGTGGAAGCTTTACCTAATGAAATGTATTTCTTAAAATAGTAAGACTTGAAAGTCAGAATGACTCTGTGATCCATGGGCTGCAGAATGGATATTGTGTAGGCAACATGAAGAAAGCATTAACCTCACTGTTCATCTCCATCAGAGTTCTTGGGAGACTAGGTGTATTGTCAGTAAGGAGGAATATTTTGAAAGGAATCTTTTCTTTCAAGTCGTAGGTCTCAATGTGGTTCTAAAATATCCAGTAAACCATGTTGTAAACATCTGTTGTCATCCAAGTTTTGTTGTTTCATTGATAGAGCACAGGCAGAGTAGATTTAGCATAATTCTGAAGGGTCCTAGAATTTTGGAATGGTAAATAAGCATTGGCTTATTTCTTATTTGTTGTTGTTGATGATGTGTTCGCATGTCAGTTTAAGACAGAAAAATTATGCTTTGAATGCTTGTTTTTAAGATTTTTTTAAAAATTAATTTATTTTCAGTGTTCCAAGATTCACTGTTTATGCCCCACACACACATATTGCAGTGCTCCATGCAATATGTGCCCTCAGTACCCACCACCAGGCTGCATGGGCTCATTTCTTAAAATCAGCTACGATTAGCCCCTAACAAGGGAGTCAGACTGTCCTTTGAAGTTTTGAAGCCAGGCAATGACTTCTCCTCTCTAGCTATAAAAGTCCTAAAATGGCATCTTCTTCCAAAATAAGGCTGTCTCATCTATGCTCAATTATCTATTGTTTACTGCAGTCACTTTCATGAATGATCTGAGCTTGATATTCTGGAGAATTTGCTGCTACTTCTACATCATCATTTGCTGCTTCATGTCAAACTTTTATGTTATAGAGATGGCTTCTCTCCTTAAACCTCATGAACTAACCTCTAGTAGCTTCCAATTTTTCTTCTGCAACCTCCTCACCTCTCAGCCATCACAGAATTGAAGCAAATTAGGGCCTTGCTCTGGATTAGGGTTTGGCTCAAGGAAATGTTGTGGCTGATTCGGTCTTCTATCCAAACTACCCAAACTTTCTCCATATCAGCAATAAGGCATTTTTGCTTTTTTATCACTCATGTATTCACTGGAGTAGCCCTTTCAATTTCCTTTAAGAACATTTCTTTGCAATCACAGCTTGGCTCATTGGTACAAGACACCTAGCTTCTAGCCTATCTAGGCTGTTCACTTGTCTTCCTCACTAAACTTAATAATTTCTAACTTTTGATTTCAAGTGAGAAACATGGAACACCTGTCTGGCTCAGTCAGCCGACCATGCAACTCTTGATCTCAGGGTTGTGAGTTTCAGCCCCATATTGGGTACAGAGATTACTAATAAATAAAATTTTAAAAATAAAATTTTAAAATAGGATGCTTGGATCGCTCAGTTTGTTGGGTGTCCAAATCTTGGTTTTGGGGGGATGTGGTTGCAGGGTCATGGGGTTGGGCCCCACCTTGGGCTCTGTGCTCAGCCTGGAGTCTGCTTGGGATTTTTTCCCTCTGCCCCTTCCCCTGCTCATGTGTGCACATGAACACTCTTCCTCTCTCTAAAATAAATAAATAAGGGGTGCCTGGGTGGCCCAGTTGGTTGAGCATCCAAATACTGATTCAGCTCAGGTCATGATTTCGAAGTCCTGAGATCAAGCTCCACATCAGGTTCTACCCTAGTACATAGTTTGAGTGTCCCTCTTCCCCACTTCTCTCCCCTGCCCCCATCTTGTGCTCTCTCTTTCTTAAATAAATAAAATCTTTTTTAAAAGAATAAATAGAAATAAAAAGAAAAAGAAAATAAATATTTTTTTAAAAAATAAAGTTAGAGACATGCAACTCTTCCTTTCACTTGAACATTTAAAAACCCTTGCCAGGGTTATTAATTGGCCTCATTTCAATACTGTTATGTCTTGGGGTACAGGAAAGCCCAAAGAGAGGAAGAGAGATGGGAGAACAAGCCGGTCAATGGAACAATCAGAACATACACCATATTTATCAATTAAGTTCACCATCTTACATGGGCATGGTTCATGCTGTCCCAAAACAATTACAACAGTGACATCAAAAATCACTGAACACAGATCACCATAACAAATACAGTACTAATGAAAAGGTGTGAAATGTTTTGAGAATTACCAAGATGTGACCCAGAGACACAAAGTGAGCAAATGCTCTTTGAAGAATGGCACCAAGAGACTTGTTCAACAAAGGGTTGTCCCAAACCTTCAATTTGTAAAAAACACACAATCTGTGAAGTACAAGAAAGACATGCCCATCCTGACATGCATTATTATCTGCTTCCCAAGAGTCAAACTCCTGCTATTCCTTGCAAGCATTGTACACTTTGAAATACTTCTGGATCTTGTTTAGGCTATTTCTATAGACTGGAATTCTCTTTCTTCTCCTTTCCACCCAGTGAAACCCATTTACCTTCTTCAAATCCAATTCTTCAAATCTAAGTCCTATCCTTTGAGGAATTCCTTATCCTGTCAGAAATTAGTAATTTCTTCCACTGAGCTCCCATAGGCCTGATGTAAGCATGTCCATTACAGCACTTGACACCATCTGACTAGATTAAAGCAACTTTGTGTGTCATCTCAGTAAATTACAGGTACCATAAGGGATAGAAGCTGACTTGTTCATCTTCATAGGTGTCCCATGAAACCTCATAGTTTCTCCAAATATTTAGACTGTTAATAGAGGTTTGTGGAATTAAAACCACTATCTGAAGAAGCAGATAAGCCTCTGGGATCATGTCAGTGGGAGACTTAGAAGCATGCTTATTTGCTGAAGAACATGAGTAGCTTATTTGTCATAGGCAGACTCCTCAGCTTCCATCTGCCATTCAATCTTCAAGCCCCATTGTGATTTTCCATTGTATTTTCTCCCCTCTCTATCCTGTTTACAATATTTTGATGTTTTAATTATATGGTTCCTCTTTCATTTAAGGTGCCTCAAATCCTTTTTCAAGGCACATTTGGCAGTGGAGGTTTATTTCACTTGAAATCTCTGGTTAACACAGCTCCTGTCTCACTTTAAGTGGATAACAAGTGGATAAGAATGGTGAAGTCCACAGCTTTGTAATAAAGCTTGAAATCAGGTAACATGATGCCCCCAGCTTTGTTTTTCTTTTTCAACATTTCCTTAGCAATTCAGGGTCTTTTCTGGTATGATATAAATTTTAGAATATTACCCAACTTTTGTAGCAACATGGACTGGATTGGAGGAGATTATGCTGAGAGAAATAAGCAAAGCAGAAAAAGTCAAGTATTGAATGGTTTCACTTAATTGTAGAGCATAAGGAGTGACATGGAGGACAGTGGGAGAAGGAAAGGAAATGTGAACCTGGATAAATCAGAAAGGGAGATGAAGCATGAGAGACTTTGGACTCTGAGAAACAAACTAAATGTTTTGGAAGGGAGGGGGGGTGGGTAGATGGGTGAGCTTGGTGGTGGGTATTGAGGGCACAAATTGCATGGAGCATAACTCCATGTTGGTATGGGGGATATGGGTATGGGGCATAAACAATGAATATTGGAACACTGGAAAAACAAAATAAATTATTATTAAAAAAAGAAGAAGAAAGAAAGAAAGAAAGAGAAAGAAAGAAAGAAAAAAAGAAAGAAAGAAAAAGGAAGGAAGGAAGGAAAAAAGAAAGAAAGAAAGAAAGAAAGAAAGAAAGAAAGAAAGAAAGAAAGATGAAGTCCAAAGTGTTAGCCAGCTATTTGTGGACTCAGACTGAATTTTTAAAGATTCAGACAGAAACAGCCAGAATAGAACCACCTTTGTAGTATTCTTGCCCAAAACGCTGAACTTGAATCTAATCAATCCTCTAAACTAACTTCTATTAGAGAATACAAGGGACAACAGACCAAGTTAAATGACCTCACAAAGAGAATAAACAAAAAAAATGGGGGTAAATTCTATAAGACAACTGATTGTTTGCATCAAGTCAATGGGAAAATGTAAAAAAAATATTTTATGTAGTATAAGAAGTGACAATAAGTCAGTTGGAGAAGGACAAATACCATGATTTCACTCAATGTTGAATTTAAGAAACAAAACAGATGAACATAGGGAAAAGGAAAAAAGATAAGAAAGAAAGGAAGGCAAACCATGAGAGATTCTTAATGATAAAGAACAAACTGAGGGTTGATGGAGGGAGGTGGGGGGATGGCTTGTAGGATGATGGAGCGCACTTGTGATGAGCACTGGTGTTGTATGTAAGTGATGAATCACTAAATTCTACTCCTGAAACCAGTACTCTACTATATGTTAGCTAACTAGAATTTAAATAAAAACTTTAAAAAATTAAAATTAAAACAAACAGCAGAAAGACAGAAAGCAGTGTCAAACAAAGGAGGGAAAAAATAGAGGCTCTGGAAGGACCTGCCTATAGTGAAAAGGATCTAAGAAGCTACTGAAAACAAAGGACATTGCTAGAACCCCTTGACTCAGAGACCCTGCTTCCTTGAGCTGTGGCCTCTGTGAGACAAAGTGATAATATGATCACTAAGTTTTTACAGACTCTGCCACTTATCTTCAACAATCCTAAACTCCCTGCACTTTGGTTTGATTTTCTGCAAAACTGAACAAAAAAGTGAAACCATAGCTAGTGGAATAAGGGGAGAACAAGCTTTTCAATGTATCCAACCGGTCCTCAAAACAGGTGACAACTCTAGCATCATTCTTAAAGTAAGTGAGGTAGGGGCCAAATTCACTGCCAAAAAGCCAAGAACAGCCCTCCTAACTTGCCTGTGTGACTGAGAAGTTTAGAAAAGAAACAAAAATTGTGGCTGGAGGGGATTCTGAAAGCAAGTTCCTCAATAACTGACTATCCTATTAAAACATGCAACATCTGCCTTACTGGATGTTACTGAGGCTAGTCTGCCACTGCCTTCCCTAAGGTTCCTATGATCTACCTGGATGCCAAGAGAATGATCACGTTCTTCTAAAATGGGGGCGGGGGGTGAGGAGAGGGCCTTGTTCTTCACTCCCCCAGGCTTTCCATCCTCAATCCTCAGATAATACTAAGGGAAGAAGTTCAAGTATCTGTGGTTTTAAGTGGAAAGTAAGCACAGAAAAAGTCACTGAGCGGCAGACTATTTAAAGCTGTTACTATTTGTAGGTGTGGCTGACAAGCATCGGAACATCTAAGCATAGTGGCTCACAAGAAGTCGTAATGAGGTGAAGAGTGTCATCTCAGGGTTTTGCAACTGGTGGGATGTGGGGGAGCAACTTCTCTGAATCTCAGCTAAAATGGAAATCCTATAGCCTGTCTCATGAAAATGAGGTAATGTGAGCGAAGGCACTCTGTGGATTCTACAGCACTACTTAAGTGTTAAGAATCACTACTACAAGGTTTGTTGCCTCCTGCATATTAAATAGCAGTCACAGGGCGCCCGGGTGGCTCAGTCAGTTAAGCATCTGCCTTTGGCTCTGGTCATGATTGCAGAGTCCCAGGATCAAGCCCCATGCCTCCCTGCTCAATAGGCAGTCTGACCCTCTCCCTCCCTCCCCCTGCTAGTACTCGCTCTCCAAAAAATAAAATGTTTTAAACATAAATAAATAAATTCTGTGAGTTTGAGAATAAATAAATAAAAATACATACATACATACATACATTCAACTTCTAATGGTTCATGTTGGTTATAGTTTCTCTTCCAGAAAGTTAAGTCTATGAGGAATTCTCTATAGTTTAATTCCAAAAAGATAAATCATTTCCACTAGATTTAATTTTCTAATACATATCTCTACTGAGATTAGTCAGAGATTCAGAGTAATTAAAAAGAGATGGGCAAATGTAGATGATTTAAAATATCCACCAAAGCCAAGAAGTGAACTCTACACCTAACGAAAAGCAAATAAAAAGCATCTCATTTCAAGGTGCAAACTTGAAAAGTTTTGATCGGTACATGTAAGGACTCACTATACCTGTGAGCTTATGACAATCCCCTACTCACTGCTCACCTAGCTTCTGACTGTCAAGATCAACAGAATGGGCAGAAATATGCTGCAGCCCCTCACTGCTCCCTGCATGGAGGCTGCTATAAACAGGGAGCTGTAGATCTTTCTCCAAAAGCTGAGCAGCCATTAAGAGAGACACAAAGCACTTGGTAAACAGTGTGCTTAGCAAGTTCCGTGTAATTATGCCAATGGTTTCAATACCATCTATGAAATAGTCACAGTTACTGTGTATTTCACAATGAGGAAGTTGAAATACACTTGGGTCAAGTACTTTACTGAAGGTAACACAGTAAGGGGCAAAGAACAAAATCAAATGGAAGTCTGATTCCAGAGCCTACTTTCTTAACCACTTAACACTATATTAATACTCAACACTATATTGCCTGAATGTGACAAGTTCCAATATAGAAAATTATAATCTGGGTATTAACTGCTTAATTTGGGTTACTTATGCATCTTATTTTATAGACTAGTGTATGCACATTATAGAGCATTACTCATCTTTTAAGATAATTACCCAAAAAATAAATCTCTGAAAATCTGTTGATTTTAAAGTGTGTGTATCAAGGAATATATTTATCCCAAGCTTTTATTACTCTTATAAGCAGTAGCAACATAATTTATATATTAGATTATTCAGTTATTTAAATTCATGAATATCTAGCTCTAACAATTCTAAAGAGCTCTATAAGTGTCTTGCTAAGTATCTGTGCTCTTTTCCCCATGCTGCTTTTAAAAAAGATTATCTTGATTTAGTGATCTGAGTTTCATATTGGAATTTAGGAAACTGTAGCTCTGTACAGCTCAATCACTAAATTCCTCCTAAAACGTGAAGTAGTTTCTGTTTAAATACTCTGGACACTGAGGGATGTAACTGGCAAAATAAGGGGAACGTGTGTGTGTGTGTATGTGTGTGTGTGTGTGTGTGTGTGTGTGTGTGTGTGTGTGTGTGTTTTATTTATTTGAGAGAGAGCAAGAGAGAGAGAATGAGAGAGCAGGGGCAAGGCCAGAGGGACAAGCAGACTTCCCACTACACAAAGAACCTGACTCTCCCTTCCAGGACTGGGAGATTATGACCTGAGCCAAAGTCAGACACTTAACCAACTAAACCACACAGGCACCCTGGGGTGTGTATATGTAAAGTGAATTTAAAGTGAATTCTAAATCGTATTTTCACTGGTAGTTTAAAAACCAATGTGACAAAATTTCTAAGATAAAAATGAATCTAACACTGAAAAAATAAAAGAATGTAATAATAAAAAAATTAAAAAATAAATCTGCCTAAGTAATTGTTCATGTTTTAAAAGCTCTTATTTACAAACTTTGCTATCTGCATAGCCGATTCATTGGAAACTTGAAGTTTTCCTCAAGTTCTAAAATTCCTGGTCTATCCCTTATGCCAGCATGATACAAATTCCAGGGTGGTCTGTGCTGGCCACCAAATATAAGAAATAAACCTCATTCTGGTGATAGTTGTTTAATCCTTGTTATTAGTACTCTCCTGAAAATGATGACATTGATCTACCTATTACCAGGACTCTAGCTATTCACCTCAGTGATGAGTTTCTCTATAAAACCTTTAGATTTAGAATTCCAGAATTGGGAAGAATCATAGGGATCATCTCCAAATACCAACCTGCTCCTTTATAAAGGTAGAGGGATATAATTTGCCTAAGTTCACTCCATTTATAAATTTGATTATGATGCTAATATTGGTGGAATAATATAAGAGCAAAGCTGAAGCAAAAACAATCCACTCTAGACCAGCTCAAATTTAGGAAATTCTATATTATTAAGAGGATCAGTGAGTAGATTTTAATTCTGGTTCTATCATTCTCTGACCTTAGACAATTCACTTAAATTTATCTCAGGGCACCTGGGTGGCTCAGTCAGTTAGGCATCTACCTTTGGCTCAGGTCCTAATCCTAGACCACATCAGGCTCCCTGCTCCTCAGGGAACCTGCTTCTCCCTCTGCCTCTGGCTCCCTCTATTTCTCATGAATAGGTAAATAATATTTTTTAGAAAAATTCATGAATCTGAGTTTTTTTTATTCTATAAGGCAAGCAATCTATTATTCTTGAAATCTCCTTAAATAAATGAGGAAGATACAAATATTTACTCCTGATTGTTAAATACATAAGAAAACCTAGAGTAAACACTAGGTTGGAGACATGAATTAGAATAGCTAACATTTATTGATCATTTACCATGTTTCAAGTAGTGACCTAAATGTTCTGTATGCATTTATTTTGTGTAATCCTCACAACTTGGAACAGATTCTACTACCATACTGATAATGCATGTGAGGAATTGAGATGTAGAGAATTTAAGTAACTCAGCCAAGGTTTCACCTATTAAGTAGAGCAGTAAGGATTTCAACTCAGGTTGTCTAACTCCAAAGCAACACTTGAATATCACACTGCCCTTTGGATAACTCATTTTGCTGTTATATTTCTTAACTAGGCACTTTTCTGGACTTTATTTTTTTCTGAGAACAAACGTGCTTCTCCATGAATCCTGATAAAATCCCATTCCCAGTTCTGTGGGCAGCCATTCACTCTATTTCCATTCCCACTGGCATCTGTAAATTAGCCTCTGATAATTATCTGTATAGGAAGCAGCAGGCAGTGCACAGAACAATGTAATTGCTGGTCAGATTCCAACATGGGAATTCAGCATTCTTGAGTCATCAATCAACCGACCATAGCCCAACTTGAGAATGTATTCGATCAAGCTCTAAAAATAGGCTTAACTGCATCACTGTAGGCAAATACACCTTGGAGACCTAAAATAGTAAATCCTCCATCTGCAAGAAAGAACAGGTGTTCACACCTTGCCCTCAAAGATAATTGGCTCCCACTCTGTTTGACCAGATGGTGAGTACAATTTGGGGGCATCTGTCCTTCCTTGGGAATGTACTGTCTTCAGTTCCAGAAGTCATATACAAGGGCTAGAAATGTAGCCCTAGACATCTCTTTCCTTCAAAAGTTAAGATGGAGACTCGGTAGCAGATGGCTTACTTTCAACTGAGGCCTAAAATGTCACAATGTTGCGTGTCATTACATCCCTGTGCTGGGGAACACTCACTCTATTTCCTTTCACACTATTTCTCTTTAGGGCAACTGGAGCAATCTGGGAGAAATAAAACTAGAACCACCCAAGAGAATAGGTAATCTTGGGCTTAAAGGAGGGGTCAGCAAACCACAGTCTGTTGGCCAATATCCCTGCCATATGTTTTTGTGAATAAAGTCTTACTAGAACTCAGCTACATCCACCTGTTTACATGCCATCTCTGTTGCTTTCATGCTACTGCTGATAAGCAGTTTCGGCAGAAGCCACAGGACACGTAAAGACTAAAAGATGTATTATATGGCTCTTCAAAGAAAAAGTTTTCTGACCTCTAGCATAAGGCATGGTGAGTTGGAAATCTTAATGTACTTACATTTTTCTAATTTTCTTAGAAGAATGTATCTACAAATGAAAAAGCAGAAGTGCTCTGAACCTGCTACCCATTTTATCTCACTTACAAAACCATAACCTAGCAATCCAGAGTCAACCCCTTTTACCTCAGTTATGTTAGCAGATGATTACTATGCTTTTCCCTTAATACTTGACCATCAAAATGATTTGGTACTCTGGACAGATGTATGTCCTGATAAGCTGTACTTATTGAAAAAGATGAGAAGAGAAAGAAACAGTGCCAGCCACAAGGAACACATTTGTGGGCACAGATGACATCATTTATTTCACAGCCATGCCTAGGTCCAGCCATATTATTCTGTCACAAGGTATGTCACAATAGGAGGTCATGTAACCAGGTCTCCTCGGAGCCTAAGATCAAGCCCTAAAAGTGATGAACAGCAAACACAACTGATCCTTTGGTCTAAGTAGAGATAGGAGACAGCTTCAAAGAAATAGCACTTTATAAATGTAAATCAAAGATAGCATGTGATGTAAGTAAACCAGACCCTCAGAGAAATGATGGTTCTCATTTCCCCTGGGGCTCTAGTCCTCCTTTGGACTCCTGTATTTCAAAGTACCTGTCTCTTTCATTCATGAATGATCTTGGGATTCCACTGAGTACCAACATAAATTAAAGTGATAGATCACTAAGGGAAAACCTAATTAATATTTCAACTTCAAAACAGTAGACTCTTGGAATGCGGAACTTAAAAGTTTACTGAAGCACAAATTTGTACTGCATGCTTTGTAAAACTGGTGAACTGAAATGAGTCATTTACGTAATGAGTGAGCACAGCTGACAGCCCAGCTCCCACATCTCAAAATAGCTTTATAGTTCTCTGTTCACCTTCTTGATGAAGCAGCATTCATAAAGTGATTATAAAAATGGTTCCCCAAGGAAAACTACTTTCTGGGGCTCATGATGGGGGGGGGAAGTAAAGAAGTTTAAAAAATGAGAGTTCTAAAGCCACAGGCTTATGAGTACATGCTATATAGTGATTAATTACAAATGTAAAGTTCTACTAGCCAGCTACATTTCATGCTCGTGTCATAGGAGGGAGCAGGAAAGGATGGGTATAAAGACAAGAACTTTACCCGTGGTACTGTACACTCTGGGTCTTGTAGCGTATCATGTATACATTGGTTCAAAGTATCAAAATCTGAGCAGTGAGTTTTTGATGCCTTCATGGTAAAAGAGAACATATACATGATTATCTGTTAGGTCCTTTAGGAGAACTTAACCATAAATTAAGTTCACAGACTGGGGACAAGTGCAATTTCTTCACAATGTATATTGACAGTGAAATTTGAAAGGATTCAGCACATCTGACAGTCAACAACAACAAAAAATAGCATGAAGACTATATGGGGCTATATATAAAGCAGTGAAAGAAATTGCCCTTCTGAAAGATCAAATGAAAAGTAAATATCTGGAAATTATTCACTACAGAATCCAGCAGGAAACTTTAAGCAACTATTTAACGTTCTCAATAAAATATTTTTAAATTCCACTCCAACAGTATTGCTATATGGAGAGAGGTCAGAATAAGAAATTTAAAATGTGATAAAATGTAACAGGATGAGAGGAGGAGATGGACCAATGCAGAGTTATGGTTCCACTTCTGAGAATTCACTGGGATGTTATCTGCTCATCAGTTTTCATTATTTTTATTTATTTTTATTCCTAATATTTTCATGTCTTTTGATGAAAACATGTATGCATTTTGGGGGCACATGTCAACTACTGGGCCATTGAGCATGTACATAATTAATGATAATAGATACTGTCAAACAATTTTGAAAGTGGCCATACCAATTTAGAATCCCATAAGAAGTATAGGACAGGGGCGCCTAGCTCAATGGTTAAGCCTCTGCCTTCAGCTCAGGTCATGATCCCGGAAACCCGGGGTCGAGTCCCGCAACAGGCTGCCTGCTCGGCGGGAAGCCTGCTTCTCCCTCTCTCCCTCCCACTGCTTGTGTTTCCTCTCTGGCTGTGTTTCTGTCAAATAAATAAAATCTTTAAAAAAAAAAAAAAAAGAAGTATAGGACAATTCAAACTGCCCCACATCCTTGACAACACTTGACCTTTAGTCTTTTCCAATTTAGTCATTCTGATATGTGTGTGTATATGTGTGTATCACACTGTGATTTTAATTGGTATTTCCCTGATGGCTAGTGAATTTGACCAATGTTTCTTATAATTTAGACATGTTCTTTTGGGTTCACATCTTTTACCCATTTTCTTTGGTCATCTTGCCTTTTTTTATTAATTTGTAGATGTTCTTTTATGGACACAAGTCCCATTTGAGGCTTTCCTTTCACTTTCTTAATCTTTCTTTTGAACACTTTCTTAATTTTAATATGGTCCAATTATTAATTTTTCTTTTATGGTTGGCCCTTTATGTACACTATCCTTTGTACCATTAAGAAATCTTTCCTAGGGGCACCTGGGTAGCTCCATTGGAAAAGTATCTGCCTTCAGCTCAGATCATGATCCTGTGGCACCATGTAGAGCTGTCTGCTGAGCAGGGAGTCTGCTTCTCCCTCTCCCTCTGACCATCTCCCCCTCCCCCCACTAGTGCTATCACTCTCAAATGAATGAAGTTTTTAAAAAAATCTTTAAGAAATCTGCTCAAACCTCCTCTGCTCAAATGATAAGAATTCTATTTTTTCTACGAGCTTTATTGTTTTACCTTTCATATCAAGATCTATGGATTCATCTAGAACTTATTTTGTGCATAATATTAGGTAAGAGTTAAGATGTATTTTCTCTATTAATATACAACTGAACCAACACTATTTATTGGTACTGCAAGGGAGGATATTTGACTATCAATATGGTCACCTATGTATGTGCCATAATAGACAGCTTTATGATACTGTCTTCCTATCCACTTGTACTGACCTAAGGCTAGCCCTCATGGACCCAGAATATACTTAGTACAATATTTAGATCATGGTGGAAGTTTATGGAAGCCATGAGGCAAACAGAGTTATGATTTAAGTCCCCACATAGTCCAATTGAATGCTGGACCTATTCCAGAGGTAGTTTTCTAGTTTCTAGGTATACGGTTGGAATAGATATACTCAAGCAACTGACAGAACATCCACACTGGCTTCCTGACCCATTAAGTAAGAATTCTTATACTATAAAAGACCAAGCAGAAGCCCCTGGATCCCCCGATTCCTACCAAAATAATAAAACAAAAGTAATACTATATATCCAAAGCAAGGAAGCCCTGAGGTATGAAACTTTCCCAATTCATGGATATTGGTTGATGGTTTGGCCAGATGGTAAGGGACTTGTATGCAACTGGATGGGAAAAACTGATGTGAAGCATTTGGAGAGAAGTCTGTGGATACGGGGTGTGGATTATTTGTATTTCCCATGAAAATGCTAATCAAAAGACCCTTTCTGTGAAGTTGTCTCTCAAGGCAGAAGCCTTATAAAAAATTGTTCCTATGAAAAGCTTAGTAAGGAAAACAAAGTATAGAAAGGATAAAAGTAAGTTAAATACAATTTTTTTAAAAAAAACAACAGGAAAAAAACTGAGAACATGGTAACAATATAAAACAAAAGTAACTACTGTGTATACTGTATATATTATATAAATATAAAACAAAAAGATGTCATATATATATATATATATATATATTTACTTGCTGTAATCAAATTAAATCAGACCCCACCATTTTAAGTCTGGCTTTTCAGGTGAGACAGGAGATGGGGGCTGGGGAGGCAGTCAGACTGTATGACATAGAGAATTCACGTAACACTTCCTTCCACCTTGTTCTTAGCCCCATGACTCAACCTCATCCTCTATGGTACCTATAGCTACTAAATTCTGAACAGGTCTAAATTTTCATCAGCAGCACTTGGTTTTGTTTTCTTCTGTTTTCAATCTTTCAAAACTATGTTGGCATCTCCCATCCATTGTGGCCTCTTCTCCCATTCTCCAAAATAATCTGATGGTTCTACTTAGTTTACAATCAGTTTAGTGGGACTTGGGAACAGCAGAGAGAGAAATTAATGTCTTCAATCCATCATTTAGCAGTACTCCATTCATATCTTTTTGATCACCTCCTTTTACCAAAGGTACCTTTTCCTCTATGCAGTTCTCAGCTTCCATGGTCCTGTTTGTTCCCCTTCTAGCCCATGGAGCCAACTCTCCACCTCTGTTCTTCCCTCATCCCATCAATCTTGGTCTCCTATTAACATTTTCTGTGAGAAACATCTGGGACATCAGATTCAGAAAAAGAACAGACCAGACAAAAGGAAGTTGAATGTATTTTGAATTTGGTGGTGGTTCTCTAAGAGGATATTGGATTCCTTTCCTTTACAGGAGGATCCTTCTCAAAATCCTAGAGAGAAAGTCTGCTATGGTTGTCATCCCATCCTTTCTACAGGGCTCCAGGTCACAATCTCAGCTTATCATTCCTGGAATGTTGAAGTCTCTCTCCATGGTAACCATGTCCAAAGATTCTTACTTCTTTTCCTAGTTTAGCCATTTAATAAAAGTTTTGAGGACAGAAACTTTA
This sequence comes from Spilogale gracilis, assembly GCA_004023965.1. Classification (NCBI taxonomy): domain Eukaryota; kingdom Metazoa; phylum Chordata; class Mammalia; order Carnivora; family Mephitidae; genus Spilogale; species Spilogale gracilis. The sequence continues at coordinate 15,416 of PITA01016015.1, read as the reverse complement.
ATTCTCTCTGAAATTTGTTTCTTTGGTGTATTATGCTAATCTCATCACACATCAAACTTAAACTTCTAAAAGGTTCTTTGCACATGTATACTACACAGTACCTACTATATACATATATGTACTTATATACACATATATCCTATATTTGCTGCCCAGTTGCTCTCAACCAATTTATGCCTTTAAAACCCTATCTAGAGGCGCCTGGGTGGCTCAGTTGGTTAAGCGACTGCTTTCGGCTCAGGTCATGATCCTAGAGACCCAGGATCAAGCCCTACATTGGGCTTCCTTCTTGGCCGGAAGCCTGCTTCTCCCTCTCTCACTCTCCCTGCTTGTGTTCCCTCTCTAGCTTTGTTTCTCTCTGTCAAATAAATAAAATCTTTAAAAAAAAACAACAACCTATCTATGCTGCTGACCCCCTACTCCACATTAACACTTGATTGTCTAATAGGTGTGTCAATGTGACCCAAAAGAAAGCTGCCAATTCCAGCACATTTCCTCCAATCTGTTCCTCTCATAATCTTCCTAAGTAAATTAGACACCAAGGTTAAAATTCAGATTTAAAGAAGAGAAAAGAGTTTCCCATAAAAACAAAAGACAAATGTTTATTACCACTAAATCGGGTTTACAACAAATGTTATAGGGACTCTAGCAGAAAAGAAATGGCCATAACCAGACATAAGAAAAATATGAATCAAAAGATGTAAAATATGACAGCATATACATAAAATGTGAAGGGAGTAAAAAAGGAAGAGGGAAGATAAGGAAAAAAGAAAAAGAATCTTTCACAGCAAAAGCATTTTTTCTTTTTTTTTCCAGAACCTACCTGAACTTATATGACCATCAAATGAATATGGACTGCTATTTACTTAAGATATTATATGTGAACCTCATAGTAACCACATACCCAAACCCATGATAGATACACAAAAAATAAATAAATAAAGAGAAAGAAAGGCAAACAACACACTATAGATACCCATTGATCACAAAGAAAGAACTACAAAAACAACCAGAAAACATATTTTTAAAATGGTGATATGTACATACCTGTCAATAAATACTTTAAATGTAAAAGGTTTAAACACTCCAATCAAAAAACAGAGTGCTGAAATGGCTTTAAAGAAAGAGAGAGAGAGAGAGAAAGAGAGAGACCCATCTATATGCTGCCTACAGGAGACTGCCCTCAGACCTAAAGACACAAACAGACTGAAAGTGAAGGATTAGAAAAATATTCACCATGCAAATGGAAGTGAAGAAAAGCCAGGGTAGTAATGCTTATATCATACAAAATAGACTTTAAAACAGAAGATTGTAAGAAGAGACAAAAAAGGTATTATATAATGACAAAAGGGTCAATCCAACAAGAGGACTGTAAATATCTACACACCCAACATTGGAGTATCTAATTACATAAAGAAAATATTAATGGAGATAAAGAAAGAAATTGATGGTAATATAATAATAGGAAACTTTACATTGTGTTAATCATTTTACCATTTATATGTATATCAAATCATCACACTATACACCATAAAGTCATACAATTTTATATGTCAATAATATCAATAAATCTAAACAAAATGGTAAGAAAAAAAAAAACCCAGGAGACTTCAACATTCCACTTGCATCAATGGATAGGATGATCCACACAGAAAATCAATAAGGAAAAAATGTCTTTGAATGACACACTGAACCAGATAGACAAAACAGATATATAGAATATTCTATCCAAAAACCAACAAAATATACATTCTTTTCAAGTATACAGGCAACATTATTCAGAATAGATCACATTTAGGCCATAAAACAAGCCTCGATAATTTAAGAAGAATGAAATTATACTATTCACCTTTTGGGACTACAGTGGTACAAAACTAGAAATATATCATAAGAAAAAAACTGGAAGTACGTGTGGATACCAAACAGGATGATACTAAATAACCAGTCAAAAAAAATAAATAAATAACCAGTCAGTCAATGAAGCAAGCAAAGAAGAAATAAAAACTACATAGAGACAAATTAAAATGAAAAACAAGGATTCAAAATCTTTGGGACACAGCAAAAGCAGTCCTAAGAGGGAAGTATGTAGCAATAGAGGCCCACTCAAAAACAAGAAGAAGCTTAAAGAAACAGTCTAACCTTATGGTTACAGGAACTACAAAAAGAAAAACTAAGGTGAGTAGAAGAAAATAATAAAGATCAGAGTAGGAGTAAATGACATAGAGACTGAAAAAAGCAATAGGAAAAAAAGAGAGCTGGTTCTTTGAAAAGATAAAAATGACAAACTCTTCACCAGACTATATGCCAACAAACTGGACAACCTAGAAGAAAGAGATAAATTCCTAGAAACATACAATCTTCAAAACTGAACCAGGAAAAAAGGAGAAAATCTAATAGACCAATTACAAGTAACAAAATTAAACCAGTAATCTAAAAAATACCAAAAAATAAAAGTCCAGGACCAGATAGATATACAAGTGAATTCTACCAGACACATAAATAAGAGTTAATACCTATTTTCTGCAAACTCTTACAAAAATAGAAGAGGAAAGAAAGTTTCCAAATACATAGTACAAGGCCAGAATTACCACAATACCAGTACCAGACAAACACCACAAAAAAAAAAAACAAAACTATAGGCCAATATCCCCAATGAACTTAAATACAGAAATCCTCAACAAAATATTAGCAAACCGCATATAATAACACATTAAAAAGATTATTCACCACAATCAGATGGAATTTATTTCTTGGGATGCAGGGATGGTTCAGAATTCATAAATCCATGAAAGTCATACACCACATCAATAAAACAAAGGATAAAACTCATGTGATCATCTCAATAAATACAGAAAAAGCATTGACAAGATTCAATATCCACTCATGCTGCAAAAAGGAAAACTCTCAACAAAATGAGGCTACAGGGAATATACCTCAACATGCTAAAGCGCATATATGAAAAATCCACAGCTAACATTATCCTCAATGGAAAAACAGAGTTTTCCCTCTAATGTCAGGAACAAAATAAATAAGTTCATTCTCACCATTTTTATTCAACACAGAACTAGAAATGCAAGTCATAGCAATCAGACAAGAAAAAGAAATAAGAGACATCTATGTTGTTAAAAAAAAAAAAAAGAAGTTAAACTGTAACAGTTCAAAGATGACATGATACTTTGCGTGGAAAATCATAAAGATTCCACACAAAAAATTACTAGAAGTAATTTAAAAATTCAGTAAAGTGGCAAGACACAAAATTAAATCCCAGAAATAAGTATTATTTCTATTCAGTAGCAGGAAGTCTCAGAAAGAGAAATTTCAAAAACACCATTTACAGTTACACCAAAAAGACCAAAATATCTAGGAATAAACATAACCACAGAGGGGAAAGACCTGTCCTCTGAAAACTATAAAACACTGATGAAAATTGAAGATGACACAAACAAATGGATAGTCCATGTTCATGCATTGAAAAAAATTAACGTTGTTAAAATGTGTAATTACTCAAAGCAATCTACAGATTCAATGCAATCCCTATCAAAATATCAACAGCATTTTTTTTTCCAAAACTAGAGCAAATAGTGCTAAAATTTGTATGGAACCACAGAAGACCCTGAGTAGTGAGAACAATCCTGAGAAAAAACAAAGCTGGAGGTATCACAATCCCAGATTTCAAGATATACTACACAGCTGTAGTAATCAAAACAGTATGGTACTGGTACAAAAATAGATTCATAGATCAATAGAACAGAATAAAGGCCCCCAAAATAAACCCACATTTATATGGTCAAGGAAGAAAGAATATACAATGCAAAGAAGTCTTTTTCAATAAATGGTGCTGGGAAAATTGGACAGCTTTATATAAAAGAATGAAACTGGATTACTTTCTGCCACCATACACAAATATACTCAAGATGGATTAAAGCCCTAAACATGAGAGCTGAAACCATAAAAATACTAGAAGAGAATATAGGCAGCAATTTCTCTTACATCAGTCATAGTAACATTCTTCTAGATACAACTCCGAAGGCAAGGGAAACAAAAGCAAAAATAAACTATTAGAGCTATATCAAAACAAAAGGCTTTTACACAACAGAGGAAGTCATCAAAAAAAATAAGAACCTGCTGAATTGGAGAAGATATTTGCAAATTATATATCTCATAAGGGGTTAACATCCAAAATATATAAATAACTCATACAACTCAATACCAAAAAAACGACCCAATTAAAAAATGGGCAGAGGACCTAAATAGACAATTTTCCCAAAGAAGACATACACATGGCTAATATATACATGAAAAGATGCTCAACATCACTGATCATCAGGAAATTGCAAATCAAAACCACAATGAGATACCACCTCATATCTATTAGAATGGCTAAAATCAAGAAGATGAGAAAAGTGTTGGCAAGGATGTGAAGAAAAAGGACCTTCTATGCACTATTGATGGGACTGTAAATTGGCATAACTACTGTGGAAAACAATATGGAGGTTTCTCAAAAAATTAAAAATAGAAATACCATATGATCCAGTAATTACACTGGGTAGGTACCCAGGGAAAACTAAAACAGTAACTTGGAAAGATATAGCACCCCTCCCTATGGGGTGTGTGTGTGTGTGTGTGTGTGTGTGTGTGTGTGTGTACTACCATTGTTATTTACAATAGCTAAACCATGGAAGTGACCTAAATGTCCATCAATAGACAAATGGATATGGAAATTGTGGCAAACATAATGGAATATTAAACAGCTATAAAAAGGATGAAATTATACCATTTGAGACAACACTGATGGACCTAGAGAGCAAATGCTAAGTGAACTAAGACTGAGAAAGACAAATATTATATGATTCTACTCACAAGTGGAATCAAAATAATAAATAAACAAAAAGCAGAATCAGGGGCACCTGGGTGGCTCAGTCAGTTAATCATCCAACTTCTACTCAAGTCATGACCTAGTGTCCTGGGATCAAGCCCTGAATAAGGCTCCAGACTCAGCAGGGAGTCTGTTTCTCCCACTCCTCCCCTAACTCATGTTCACTTTCTTTCTCTCTCTCTCTCTCTCTCTCCCCCCCCAAAAAAAATAAAATTAAAAAAAAAAAAACAGAGGGAGGATCATGATGGTGAAGGAGTAGGAGACGTAGATATCAGGCGTCCCAGGAGTTAAGCTAGATATTTATCCAACCAGGAAGAACACCTATAAACTTAACAAGAGATTGAAGAGAAGAGCAGCAATTTGAGGAACAGAAAAGTTACCACTTTCTGGAAGGTATGATGTGCAGAGAACTGAATCCAAGGTGAAATTTGGGAAGACAGACCATGGGGGGAGGCCTTGCCTGCCCACCTGAACCCACACCACCTTCAAGAAGCCCCAAAGCTGATGAGAGAATAGAAGGCAAGGAGAGGAAAAAGCAGAAGGTGGCACCCTACAAGCCTCCCCCTCCCCCCCAATCATGGGATATATGTGACATTCCTCAGGCATTCCTGGCTGCTCTCAAGGAAAAACAAATAGTTAACCCGTAGAAATCACCATTATGCAAGACTTAGGTCTCCCTCTGTTTACAAATGTCCTAGTGATTTACAAGGAAGGGCTTTCTTATCAATAGTCTCACTTCCAAAGGCCCATAACTCAATTCTTGAAGCCTTAAGGTCATCTTCCCATCCCTATAATTGAGCGAAGCTGAGGAGAAGGAAAAGTAAATAAAGTTCAATTTGTTCTAAACCTACAGCTCAGTGATAAGTACATGTGATAGCAGGAGTGTGACATTCCTCCAGGAAGCTCCCAACTACTTTACTGTTCATGCCTTACTAAAAAGAAAAACACTTTAACCTCACAATGGCAAGGCCTCTGATATCTTGTAGATCCTCTTTAGCCTATGAAAGTTCTTTTGAAACCTCCCTTTTCCTTATCTCCCCCAACCCCACAGTATAAAATCAGCCACCCTTCATAACCGCACTGCAGCAGGTCTTTCTACCCACCAGACCTGTCCCTGCAGCTTTAATAAAATCACATTTTTGCAACAGAGATATCTTAAGAATTCTTTCTTCATTGCCAGCTCCAGACTTCACTTATATTCTTACCTCATCAGAGCTATAGACCTCACAGCCTGACACTCCCCCTGACTTTGGCCTCCACACAGCCCCCCAGGAAGCTGGCCTCAGCACCAGGAGATCAGGCATTCCCTGCCCCTAGGCCCTAAACTTAACCCCAGTTTGGGCTATGAGTGCTTCTCCCCAGAAGCTGGGAACCCAAGCCTGACACATTGGGGATACTCATTTGGAACTCTGGAAAGGTTTCAGAGCAGTTGAAATCTGCATTCCAACCTGGGGCCATCCCAAAATTCAGCAGCTTCAGTTCCAAGAGTTGCGACTCTCAAGCCTTCTACAGTGGGGACACCAGAGCCATAACACAGGACTCCTCCTTCCATTCAGAAGGAGAGCATGCTAAATGAAACTCTACAAAGAAATCAGAGTAGTAGAAACCTTCATCTCCACTGGAGGCCACCGCAACCTTCAACGGATCCCTGGACACAAACTTGGAGACTGACCCTCTGGTAGACCCACGCTCCTCCCATGGGTTCTTGCTTCAGTGACAGCAAATTAGGTCCCAATGATGCTCATGCCTACTGCTAACCCTAGTCTGGGTTCCCTGGCTTCTCTGCCTGAGGTCTGGCAACTAAGAACTCCAAAGGCGGTACACCTGAGGCAAACAACAAGACTCCACTTGGCCCCCAGAAGGACACTGTGTGCATCAGAACTCCACAAAGGATTAGAGCAGGAGAAATCTGCATGCCCACCTGAGGCCACCCTCACTTTCTGCCACCCCATGCACACAAACCCACAGCCTGACACTCAGCCTGAGGCACGCCCTCCACTGTGCCCCCAGGAATGTTGCCCTCATTGGAACTCTTTGGATGAAATGACTAATCCATTAGGAGACGTCACTTTTGACCAATGACAAGACACACCCAACTCTCTGACTGCAAAGGGCCACCAAACTCTACATGCTGAGCACTCCACCACATCCTGTGTTCAATAGAAAAAACACTGCTAGATGAAGGAACAAATGAAATGTAAAAAACACACACAGAGGAAATCCCATCAATTTCCTTTCGAATCCAAGTGGTTTCCTAAGAAAGAGATGTTCCAAATACTTTCGTAAGCCAGCAATGAGCAGAGAAAATGGGATGCCCTGCCATGTTCTTCCTGTGGGGAAATGAAGGAACTCTGGCATCCATTTAGATTGCTGACAGCTGCCTCCATTTGGCTTTTTGGCTCTACTAGACCCAAGAGAAAAGCCCAGGAGGTTTAGGGATCAAGAGAAGTTTTACCTCCAGTCCAGACATGGATGTTCACTGTGTCCAGTGGACCTGCAGCTTTCTCTGAATGCTGACGTCCTGGGACAAGTTGCATGACTGACTCAGATGCTGATTTCCAAACTTTGGGTCTCGTGCAGTCAGAGTGGAGAAGTGTTTTCAGGTGGAGAGAAGAAGGCATCTCCAACCTAAGGCCTGCACACCTGCTCCAGTTCCTGGGAGAAGGGGAGACACATGCTTGCTTTTTTTTTTTTTTAATTTTATTTATTTGACAGAGAGAAACACAGCCATAGAGGGAACACAAGCAGGGGGAGTGAGAGAGGGAGAAGCAGGCTTCCTGCCGAGCAGAAAGCCCCATGTGGGGCTCGATCCCGGGTCTCCAGGATCATGACCTGAGCCGAAGGCGGTCGCCCAACCAACTGAGCCACCCAGGCACCCCATACGTGCTTGCTTCTTAAGAAGTCATTAGCTTCCTTCTAAGTCGACCAATGCCATTCTCCTTTTGGGAAGAGCGAAGTGACTCTTCCAAGGAAACAACTCTTCAGTACCAAAGGCAACATGAGTCGGGGCTGGTTTCCTCCCGGCTCCAGACCCCCACTCTGAGGACCTTCCTCCACCATCCTGAAAGCCCATGAGCAGCAAACCCAGGGACACAGGGCACAATGCTGAGTTGGTGGATGGCTCTATGGGTGGTTACCACCACTCTTCAGTTTGGGGAAACAGATTCTATAGCTCATCCCTGCCTCCTGGAGGAACAAGCAACTGTGCGTCGCCTCTCGGGGTCTCTCACCCAGCACCTCACCACTGTCCTGAGTGCCGACAGGCTGCATTGACTCCTCTTCTAGTGTCTTTGCCACTGCAGCCCGCCACTGCCTCCAGTGGTGACAAACAGCATTGCCATGCCTTCCAGGGACTCTCACCCTGCAGCTCACCACTCCTTCCAGTGGCATGATACTGTACTGCTGGGCCTTCCAGTGTCTCACAATGCAGCTCACAGCTGGCTCCAGTGGTCTCAGGCCACTCTGGCATCCTTCTGCAACTCAGCACTGCCTCCAGGGGAGGAAATGCACACTGCCTCTCCATCCAACGCTTTGCACTGGATCTGTCCACTGCATCCTCTGTGAGGAAGCAACAGCAACATGTCTTCCAGTGTCTCACCCACTGCAGCTCAGCACTGCCGCCCTTGGCAGCAAGCTGAACTACGCCATCTTTCAGCATCTGTTTCCCTGGAGCTCAGCACTGCCTCCAGGGTTGGAAAGCTGAACTGGGAGAACTGCTGGATGGCATGGCAGTGCAGGATTCTGCCACTGGAATAAGTGTTGAGCTGCATGACAGGATCCCGGAAGAAACTGAAATGTCAGTTCCTGCCACTGGAAGCAGGGGTTAGCTGCAAATTGAGATGCTGCAAGGAGTGGCCATCTAGTGACATAGCACTGGAAGCAGTGGTGAGCTGCATAGTGAGACCCTGGAAGATGAGGCCATGTCCGTTCTTGCCACTGGGGGCAGTGGTCAGCTGCAGTGCCCGGGATGGCTCAAGGTTTTGCAGTGCTGCTTATGGTCACTAGAGGCAGTGTGGGGATTCAGTGTGAGTCTGTGGTCAGCATGGCTGTGGAACTTGTCTCCACTGGGGTAGTGGGAAGCTGCAGGGTGGGAGGCTGCAAGCAATGGGAATGCAGATTCCTACCACTGGAGGCACTGGTCAGCTGCAGTGCAAGGGATGCCTCAAGGTTGTGCAGTGCTGCTTATCACCCCTAGAGGCAGTGTTGAGATGCAGTGAGCATCCATGGCTGGTGTGGCTATGCAACTTGTCTTCACTGGAGGCAGTGGGAAGCTGCAGGGAGACGCTTGCATAGCTCTGCAGGTTGAGAACGCCAGACGCAGCACGGAGCCTGATCCATGCCCTCAACTCAGCTCCCAAGAGAGCTGACCTCAACACAGACATATCATGCCTGACATGCCCCTAGGTCCTACCCCTAACCATAGGTTCCATTTTCAAACTTCTGTCCCCAGAGGCCTGGCCCCCAAGCCCCACAGATTGGGGACACCTGAGCCATACCAGAGGACTTTGCCTACCAGCCAGAAGGAAACCTTGCCTTTAGAGCTCCGCAAAACCCTCAGTCCAGGAGAACTCTCCATGTCCCCCGTAGGCCACCCCCACATTTAGCATCCCCAGGCACAATAAAGGAGCCTGGCACTCAGTCTGACCCAAGCCTTCCACTCAGTCCCCCAAGGAGTTTGCCTCAATGCTGGCAGATTGGGCCTGCTGTGCCTATAGGCCTTAACTCTAATGCTAGGTTGGGCTTTCAGGCTTCTGTGCCCAGGTGCCTGGCCTCCAAAGCCAACAGATTGTAGACTCCTGACCCATACCATAGGATTCCTCTGCCAGCCAGAAGCAAACCATGATATTTAGGCTCTGCAAAAATCTCAGAGCAAGAGATCTGCAGGCACCCCAGAGGCCACCACCACATTTAGCAGCCCCCTGGACACAAACCCCAAGACTGAAACTCAGCCTGGCCCATGCCTTCAACTCAGCCCCCCAGGGAGCTCACCTCAGCACCAGCAGATTGAGCCTGTGGGGCCCTTAGGCCTAACCCTAACCTTAGGTTGGGCTTTCAGGCTTTGTGCTCCAGAGGCATGGGTCCCAAGCCACACAGATTGGGGATACCTTAGCCATATCAGAGGACTCCGCCTGCCAACAGAAGGAAACCATGCCATTTGGAGCTCCACAAAACCCTCAGAGTATGAGAAATCACAGGACATGAATTTTTCCACCTGATCTTTTTAATTTTGGATGGTTCTAAAGCACCTGTCAAATGATCTCTAAATGGCCAATGGAGGGCTTATAACAGATTTTTCCAGAAAGGAGCATTGTTTTCCTCAGATCATCCAGCCTGCAGGACACCCACCATAAGGTGTGTGTCCTTATCACCGTGATGTGGTGTCTCTGTCAGTGTCCTACTGTGTGAAGTTTCAGGACAATCTTTTGGCAGATCCTTCTGAGGATCCCTGGGATTTTAAGAAACACATTTAGTGTTGCTAGCACCTTAGCTGCTAACACAACAATAAAAAAATGTGAAAATCTGTGTTTGAAGGAATCATTTCTGAAAGCCCCTTGTTCCAGATGAAATGAAGGTGTTTATAAACATATGGCTATTTCTTAATGAAAATAAAGAATGCTATTTACTTCTATCCTTCACTCCTAGTGTTTCTGTGGTTTCTTAATGGCAGTACAATTAGTAGAAGTTTTCAAAAAGATGACTAAGGGGAGAAAACTCTCAGAAATGAATTTTACCTTGGTATCTAATCGTAATAGGCATTTTCATCTTCCCCTCATACCTTTGTATAAGCATGAAGAAATCCATGGGTCTTATATTCATGCAAGAAACTATATTGGAAAAATATCTGTTTCACTCAATGTTTCATATATGCTATTACAAAAGCCCAGCTTTTCTGAGGAAAAAAGCTATCATTTCTGCCATAGGAGTTGAGTTCTTTCAATGATCATTAAAATGCATATGAAGTTCTATCATTTTCAAATGGAAGGTCTATGTATGGTTTGTATGATATAAAACAGTGAGTCTCATGGAATGTCAGGACTATAAGAAGGCCTTAATGATCACCCACTTGGAATTTTCAAATTGCTCCTGGCTAAGAACCACTGGCCTACATAGATAATTTTAGGATTCTGACAAGGGACACCTTATCAAAGATAGCGGGTAGTAGGAAAAAACTCTTCTACCTTTCGAAGAGTATAAAGGGAGAAGGAAAAAAAAAATCATTTTCTTTCTTGATCTTGAAAAAACTAACTATATAGGATTAAATAGGAATACTCTCTCTTAAAACTTCCTTCAAATTCCTTGAATATCTGTTTTATGACATAATTAAGTGTTAATGATATTGGAATGTCTCATGTTCTTAAGGTGAAGTCGATTTTGAAGTAAAATGATTAAAGCATTGCTATTACCATATTGGTATAGCTCATTTCAGCATTTAACTTCCTCATGTATAGGAATCCCAATGTTATCCACATTATCTACAAGACAAAATTGATAAGTACCTTAAGAAAGAAGTTGGGGGAAAAAAGGAATATGCCAAGAATATTAATTAAAATCTCTTTTGATTTCAAGACAGAGAGACCCATGCAAACTAGCTTACACAGCAAGAACATGCCTGATGGATACAGAATATCCTGAAAGGCTCAAAGGGCTTATCTTAGAACTCAGAGCAAATGGGGAAACAGATGCTCAAGCCTCCTTAGTCCAGGGCCTCTAGTCAACTAACCAATGGGACCAGTATGAGCCAACAATGACTCATCTTCCAAAAAATTATAGTGCCATAAAGCCACATTGTAAAGGGTTGGCCCCACAGGCAGAGCACCCTAGAAACGCATGGGGAGAGTTCTCAGAGAAAGTGCAGCAAGGCAGTATCGACAAGAAAATATGCAAAACCGTAGAGCAAAGCATTAAGGGTACTGTTTCTAGCACCACATGCGTTTGACTATGGGATCTTGGGCTCCCTGTGTCACACTCTTCATCTACAAAATAGAGATAATCAGAGTATCTACTTCTTTTTTTTTTAAGATTTTAATTATTTATTTGACAGAGAGAAACACAGCTAGAGAGGGAACACAAGCAGAGGGACTGAGAGAGGGAGAAACAGGCTTCCTGTTGAGCAGGGAGCCCGATGTGGGGCTTGAACCTGGCACTCCGGGATCATGACCTGAGCCGAGGGCAGACACTTAACAACTGAGCCACCCAGGCACCCCAGAGTACCTACTTCTTATGGCTGCTTTGTGGGTAATGCATATAAAACACTACGCACAGTGAAAGTGGTACATACTCAATGAATGCTTTATCTGTTACATCATTAAAACCATTATATTGAGTGTGGTAGGTAGAGTAACAGCCCACTAAAGTTGACAATGCCCAACTGAAAGCATCTGCAAATATGTCAGGCAGAGTACTAGTGAAGGGAAACTAAAATGGTTAATCAGTTTACCTTGAAATAGGGAGATGATCTTGGATTATGTGGGTATTGGATTATTTTGGAATATGACATCCAATTAATCACAGGGGTCCTTAAATGTAGAAAAAGGGATCAAAAGAGAGAGCCAAGGAGATATTACAATGAAGCAGAATCAGAGAGATCCAATGTTGCTGGTTTTAAAGGTGGGAGAAAAGGGGCCATGAGCCAAGGAAGTGAGTCACCTCTAGAAACAGGAGAAGTCCAGGAAGCAGATCCCACCCAGAGCCTACAGGAAGGAATGCTGGTCTGCCAGTGCCTTGATGTGAATCGGCTGAGACACATGCTCATGCAAGGGCTGCAACAGAGACCTGGCCACTGGTAAGCTATGCTCCCAACAGCTCACTGACACAGGGCCACTGAGAGAATACACATATGCTCCTCAAAGTTTCTCTAAGGCCTTAGCAAATAACATTCGAAGAGCAAACATCTCACCACACGCCACAGACATGTCTTTAGTGTCCTGGATGGTGGCCAAGTCACCTCTTCAAAGTGCTAAACTACTAGCTCACCTTTTGAAATTTGTGCAGAGGCAAAAGGAGGAAAGGAAAAGAAACAATGTGCATAACTGAGAGGAAAAAAAAAAAAGATTGGCTATTTTTCTCAGGCTAAAAAGTGGTATCCACAAAGGAAAGAGTTTTGTTTTTTTTTAATTTTTATTCAAAAGCATTGGCTGATTTACTGTTAGGACCAGAAAATTGCATTTAGCCCACTCTGGAAATAAATGTGTGTAAGAGAATAGGCTTTTTGAATGTATGAGGATCTTCATTATTCCTTTACCAAACACTTTAGGCAATATAGTATTCAAAGAGTAACAGTCAAAAAAATCAATGTAAGACATTTCAACACAAATGAAAATAAAAAGTGATAGTTCTGATCTCTTTCAAAGCTCTGCCATCATCTAAGAAGAGACCTTTTTTGGGGCACCTGGGTAGCTCAGTCATTAGGCAGCTGCCTTCAGCTCAGGTCATGGTCCCAGAGTTCCGGGATCCAGCCACGCATCAGGCTCCCTGCCCAGTGGGAAGCCTGCTTCTCCCTCTCTCACTCCCCCTGCTCGTGTTCCCTCTCTCGCTGTGTTTCTCTCTGACAAATAAATAAATGAAATATTTTTTTAAAAAGAGAGAGATCTTTTTCATTTATTTAAACTGAAAATATGCTAGGCTCAAATTTGAAAATAGAGCCAAAGAGCACATCTATAGTACTCAACAATACTGCTTACATACCAGTGTTGAGATCATCAGCAAATATCAAAGATCCAAAGAGAAGAGTGAAATCTTCTAAGGCAAGAGTAACAGAGAAATAATAACAGTACATAATAATGAAAACAGGGCATCTGACTAGCTCAGTCAGTAGAATATGTGACGCATGATCTCCAAGTTGTGAGTTTAAGCCTCATGTTGGGTATAGAGATTACTTTAAAAATAAAATTAAAAAAATATATATATATACATATATATGTATATATATGTGAAAATAGAATATTAAGGAGAGGGGAAAAGAAGGGCATAAGTGGGTTCCGAGATAACCAGAAATGGACCATATCCAGAAAACAGTATGGCATGGGTAATGGGGAAGCAATGGATCTGAGGGGATCATCGTCAGGGGTGAAGCTAAGGCATCTAGCTTCTCAGGGTGACCAGAGAGAGCAAAGGATAGCCACTGACACGGGATCAGTCAGGCTCATCACCAGAATCCAGGACCTGAGCTGAGGATTCCAGTTCCTCAAAGAAGTCTCAAGTCAACTCTGCAGAAAATATAGACTTAGATAGAAACAAAAGACCTGTACAGGACAAAAACACAATCTTGTGAGCACAAATAAGCGATGTCAGCTTCTAGTCTTGTGGTGAGATCTACAATATCTCTAATATCAACTTGAGCAGATATGCAAAATGTCCCCTAAGAGCCTGGGATTTAAACTGGAGCTTGACAATAGCAGCGGGTAAATGCTGAAACTCTAACAAACCAAGTGTGTAGAGGGTTAAGGGGGAGAGGAGCAAGAGAAAGGAAGTAACTGTGAAAATCTCCCTTAGAAGCAGCCTATCTAAACACACAAAGAGGGGCGCCTGGGTGGCTCAGTCATTAACAGTCTGCCTTCAGCTCAGGTCATAGTCTCAGGGACATGGGAGTGAGCCCCACTCAGCTGAGAGTCTACTTCTCTCTCTCCCTCTGCCTGCTGCTCCCCTTGCTGGTGTTCTCTCTCTTTATCTTGCAAATCAATCAATCAATCAATTAATTAATTAAAAATATAAGCACAGGAAGACATGCTTCTAGCTACCTACTTTAGCCCATACTAAAAAAGTAAGAAAATCCAGTGTGGCTGCTCCAGATGAAATCACCGTATGAAATAAAAATATCGCCCAGAGTTTGAAATAGGATAACCAAGAAATAATATCGATTAAGTCAGAACATGAAATTATGACACAGAAGAGGGAGGCATAAATGAAATAAAAAACAGGTAAATATTAAAATTAGCTAACTCATTTCATTTGTTGAAAATAAATAATATAGTGAGTAATATAAAAAAAGAAAAATAAATCTAGACCAAAAAGATATCAGTAATTAGCAAGAGAGATAGAGAAAATTCTGCATCCCAGAAATAGAGTCCATATTCTTTTAAATTATACAAGAGACACTTAAAAATGTTAAAGATGTACAAGATCACAAAGGAAATCTCAATATATTTCAAAAGGAAAATCAATACCATGCAGGCAATATCCTCCTACTAAAATACAATTAAACTGTTAAATCAACAATAAAAAATAATTTAAAGAGAGATTTTTAAAACTCAATCCCAAAGAACTGCAAAAATATTAAAGTTCTGCCTGTCAGTACATGTGGGATACAGTTAACACAGACATGGAAGAACTTGCTTCTGTGTAAGATGGAGAATCTTCCAAAAGCCCGTCGCTAGCATCCAACAATGACAACCAGATGGACAGGCTACAAAATTCAGTTTTTCAAACTCCTCAGAAAGCTGAAGATTCATGCACAGTAAAGCAGCATTAAGAAAATAAATTCCAGGGGCGCCTGGGTGGCTCAGTTGGTTAAGCGACTGCCTTCAGCTCAGGTCATGATCCC
>PITA01016014.1:13634-48108 GCA_004023965.1 Spilogale gracilis | reverse complement strand
TTCCATTTACTATAGCACCAAAAACTATAAGATACTTAGGAATAAACCTAACCAAAGAAGTCAAGGATCTGTACTCGAGGAACTACAGAACACTCATGAACGAAATTGAAGAAGACACAAAAAGATGGAAGAGCATTCCATGCTCATGGATCGGAAGAATAAACATTGTCAAAATGTCTATACTGCCCAGAGCAATCTATACTTTCAATGCCATTCTGATCAAAATTCCACCAACATTCTTCAAAACGTTAGAACAAACAATCCTACAATTTATATGGAACCAAAAAAGGCCCCGAATCGCTAAGGAATTACTGAAGAAGAAAAGCAAAGCTGGGGGCATCTCACTACCTGACTTCAGGCTTTATTACAAAGCCGTGATTACCAAGACAGCATGGTACTGGCACAAAAACAGAGCAATAGACCAATGGAACAGAGTGGAGAGCTCACATATGAACCCACAAATCTATGGGCAAATCATCTTTGACAAAGCAGGAAAAAATATACAGTGGAGAAAGGACAGTCTTCAATAAATGGTGCTGGGAAAATTGGACAGCTACATATAGAAGAATGAAACTAGACTATTCGCTTACACCACACACAAAGGCAAACTGGAAATGGATGAAAGACCTCAACGTGAGGCAGGAATCCATTAAAATCCTGGAAGAGAACATAGGCAGTTACCTCTTTGACATAGGCCAGAGCAACTTCTTTCAAGACACATCTCCAAAGGCAAAGGAGACAAAAGCGAAAATGAACTTCTGGGACTTCATCAAAATAAAAAGCTTCTGTATAGCAAAGGAAACATTCAACAAAATAAAGAGGCAACCCACAGAATGGGAGAAGATATTTGCAAATGACACTACAGACAAAGGGCTGGTATCCAAGATCTATAAAGAACTACTCAAACTCAACACCCAAAAAGAAGATGAACACATCAAAAAAATGGGCAAAGACATGAAGAGGCACTTCTTTGTAGAAGATATACAAACGGCCAACAGACACATGAAAAAATGTTCAGCGTCACTAGCTATCAGGGAAATTCAAATCAAAACCACACTGAGATACAACCTTACACCAGTCAGAATGGCCAAAATTAACAAGACAGAAAACAACAAGTGTTGGAGAGGCTGCGGAGAAAGGGGAACCCTCTTACACTGTTGGTGGGAATGGAAACTGGTGCAGCCGCTTTGCAAAACAGTGTGGAGATCCTTAAAAAATTAAAGATAGAGCTACCCTATGACCCTGCAATTGCACTACTGGGCATTTACCCCAAAGATACGCATGTAGTGAAAAGAAGGGCCCTATGCACCCCAATGTTCATCGCAGCAATGGCCACAGTCGCCGAACTGTGGAAAGAGTCAAGGTGCCCATCAACAGATGAATGGATAAAGAAGATGTGTACATATATACAATGGAATACTATGCCCCCCTCAGAAAGGACAAATATCCAACTTTTGTAGCAACATAGACTGGACTGGAAGAGATTATGCTGAGCGAAATAAGCCAAGAAGATAAAGTCAAGTATTGCATAGTTTCACTTACTTGCAGTGCATGAAGGGTAACCTGGAGGACAGTGGGTGAAGGAAAGTAAATGGGAACTAGGGTAATTCAGGGAATGAAATGAAACAACAGAGACTTTGGACACAGAAACAAACTGAGGGACTTGGAGGGAGGGGGGGGTGGAGGGATGGGATAGCCTGGTGGTGGGTACTGGCGACACCTAAAGCGTGGAGCACTGGGTGTGGGGAATGGGGACTGAATCTTGGAACACTGGAAAGAAAAATTTACGTAACAATAAAAAAATAAAAATAATAAATTAAATAAAGAAGTAAAAACAAAAAAAAAGAAGAAAACTATTTCTTACTGTTTCTTGATCTCATTTTTTAAGTAAGCTGCTCAAAAGCAAACAGGTGTATTTCACATTCCTATCTGTGTAAAGTTCTAATAATGTTTAATTCTTTTATATTTGGTTACCTCTGTGGGAAGTATTAGTCCCCTACCTTTTCCACATCTGGGAATTCTAACTCATCCTTTAAGGCTCTATTTTAGTTATTTCTGTAGGAAATTACCCTGAACCTCACCCCTGGGCTTTTGTAGCACCCAAGTAACATTTTTCAGCGTATCCAATATGATACATTAAATATCTTCTGAGGCAAATCTTCCCCTAGTAGACTATGCACTGCAACAGGTACACGGACTGCATCTCATTTAACTATGTAATCTTCAGTTTCTAGCTCAGCATCTGCTTTATAAAAAGGAGATAAAACAATTTTCCTCAATTAAACTGAACAGTAGAGAGAGGCACATTGTAGTCCTGACCAAATAGAAAAATAAATTGATAAATTCTAAAATCTCATTATTTCACATCTCTGTGTCTTAGGGGTTTCCCCTTAATAATAATAACACTAATAATTAATATTAAAAGATAGAATTTATTTAACATATGTTCTGTTATATATACACATTATATACATATATATGTATATACATTATATACATTATATATATAAATTTTTATTTATTTATATATAATGTATATATATTATATATATAAATAAATTTTTATTATATATATAGTATATATGTATATAATATAGTAAGCCAGTATTATATATATATGGTAAGCCAGAAAACTGCCAAACACTAGTCTATAAGGTAGTATATTAGTTTTGGAAAGATACTATGCAAAATACTACAGACTGGCTGGCTTAAACAGAAATTTATGTGCTTACAGTTCTGGAGGCTAGAAGTCTGAGATTAAGGTGTTAGCATGTTAGCAGGTTAGCTCTCTCCTTAGCTTACAAATAGCTACCTTTTCAGGTTATCTTCATGTAGTCACTCCCCTGATGTATTCTCTATGTCCTAATCTCCTCTTCGTATAAGGACACCAGACATATTGGAGTAAGGGCTTACCTAAGTCCCTATCTCCAAATATAGTCACATCCAGAGGTACTGGGAGTTAGGGCATCTGTGTATGAATTTGGAAGAGATACAATTCAGCCCATTACATGTAGCCTATTACATGTATTAACTTTTTTTTACTTTTTTTGTATTAATTTTTTATGTATGTATTAACTTTTTATGTATGTATTTCAAATAAGTAAATCAGGGCCTAGTGAGTGTGGCAAATAGACTCTAAAATAGATCCAATAACCTCATATCCTGATATTCACATCTGTGTGTTATCCCCTTCTCATAGCTGTGGATGGAATCTGTCACTTGCTTCTAATCAACAGAATATGACAAAAAGGGTGGAATGTCACTTATATGATTACACTACATAGGATTATAATTTCCACTTTACTACAAAGGCTTTTTGTATTCTTTCTAATTTTCATGCTTTGATGAAGCAAACAATCATCCTGGGTAGGCCCATGTAGCAAGGAACTACTGCAGCTTCTAGTCAACAGGAAGGTAAGGCCTTCTATCAACTAGGCTGCAAGAAACTGAACCTTGTTAAAAGTTAAGTAAAAAGCTATGTAAGCTGGTGTCCAATAGATGAATGGATAAATAACATCTGGTATGTGTATATATATCCATACATATATGGAATGTGTTACATTTAATGAAATATACATATGGACTTATATACACACACATATATAATGGAATATTATTCAACAAAAAAAGAAAGAAATGCTGCTATTTACAAGAACAGATAGAGCTAGAGACTATTATCCTAAGCAAAATAAGTCAGAGAAAGATAAATACATATGATTTCACTCATAAGTGGAATTTAAGAAACAAATGAGCAAAGGGGGAAAAAAAGAGAGGCAAACAAAGAAATAGGCTGTTAAATATAGAGAACAAACTGACGGTTACCAGAATAAAGGTGAGGGGCAGAGAGTGCTGGGTTAAATAGGTGATGGGGATTAAGGAGTGCACTTGATGTGTTGAGCAGTGTGTATGTATGGAAGCATTCAAATACTACATTATATTTCTGAAACAAATATTACACGGTAATGTTAACTAATTTGTATTTAAATAAAAACTCAACAACAAAAAGAACTATTTGGGCTAGAAAGAGAATCTTTCCCAGTTAATCTTTCATATGAGACTGATTACACTTGATTGCAACCTTATGAGAAATAGTAAAACAGAGGACCCAACTAAGACATGCTTAGATTCTTGACCCACAAGAATCTGTATGATCATATGTGTGTGTGTGTGTGTGTGTGTGTGTGTGTGAGTGAGTGTGTGTGAAGTCACTAAATTTGAGGGTAAAATCATTACACAGCAATAAATCATTAATAATCACACATCAATAAATAATTAATAATCAGTCCAACTTCACATATTAGTGAGTGGTCAAGCTAGGATTTGAATTCTTATCTCTGTGACTCCAAAACCATTGGTTATGTAAGTACATACCATGAAGGACTGTGACAAGGGTTAAATAATACAGAATGTCAGCACAGTACTTGGCACATAAAAAGAATTCCTTAGATGATTTTTATTGTAGTTTTAAAGTCACAAAACTATGTCTAAGTAAAACAAAAGCAAGTAATATCTGAAACCTCAGTAAGGAAAAAGGCTTAAAGCAAATCAACTATGAACACAAATCAAAGATACTTGTATTTTAGACTTATTTACAAACTTAATCTAGTATGGCAACTCTTAGGATCATACAGCTGACTATTTTTTGCTTATTAAACATTTATTGAATAGGTAATATTTGAAGACATTGGAATACACAGATTAATATGATCTCAATGCTCCCACCCTTAAATATTTTGTAACCAACATAAGACAATTATGTGTCAACATATGAAGTATTATGGGAACACAGAGGAAAGGGAAAACACCTAGGAGGTACTCAAAGAATATCCAGGGGTGTTTAATAAGTATTTATTGAAGGAATAAATTAATTGATCTCATGTGTTTCCCACTTTAATTAGGCCATGAGCCAAAATTTAGTTTCATTGGATTTAATCACAATATAGATTACAGAAGAGCAAATCACCCTTATAAAGTTCAAAGCCTAGCTAAACCATTTACCAACCGTAAAACTTTGGGCATCTGATCAAAAGGTACTATTCCTTATTATCATTTCCTGTAATGGGAGTTCCATGATCACATACTTTGTCATAATAAAGCATCCTGAATTGATGATCAATGAGGACTCCTCATATTGTGGATGGGGAGAATACTGCTCCCTTGCATTTCTTACAACAAAACCAAGGAACTGACAAAGTTCACAATATTGAGGAAAATCCTGTATGTTTATCAAAGCAAATGGTTTACTCATAATAATAGCTCAAGTCTCTGGTGTGGTCTATAGTATTTTTTGGTTGATTTTCTTTCAGTACATACTCCCCACCAACATTTCCTGAGTTATCTCATCCCACCCTCCAGCACCTCACCAAAAGTGTAAGTAAGCTAATTTATAAGCTTATAAATAATAAGCTAATTTATTTCAGTAAAAACACACTGGATAAACTGATTTATATTTTAAAAAATCACTACCAAAATATCATAACCTTTTCCAGAAAGAGTAATACAATATATAACAAGACTTTTCACTTTTAATTTGAAAAAAATTGTGTGCATAGTTAATTTTCAAATCAGATTTGCTCATTTATAATGGCCTGCTTATGTTTGTAATTAAAATTTTAATTTTTTTCCTATATATTTTGACTGGAAATGTTGACTATATAAAGAAAAGGAAAACCTACAAATAACACAAATGAAAATGATACATACCTTACAACTTTTGAGTTAAATCTGCCAACATTTGGCATCTGTAAACTTTTCCCATTTTCTGAAAAATGCTATTGAAAAATGCTATGACTTTTCCCATTTTCATGGTGTTGACATTGTTCTTTTAAATCCCAGTGTGTACAGTTAACTGTAATTTTACTCAGAAGAAAAGTTGTTCAGTGATCAATTTGTCCCTAAAAGGAGTCACCAGTAATAGTCCAAACCAGTATTTACCTAGGTCCTGTGCTTTACCTGAGGACTGTAGAAATGAAAGTATAGGCCCTAACAGCAAGGATCTCACAGGTTAGCAGAGAAGACAGACATAGGTGAACATAATCACCACACAATATGGTAAATACAGTCATAAAAAGGCAGAAAACCAAGTGGGAAACCCAAGCTTAAAGATTTGGAAAAGTCTTCCTAGAGGAGATAAAGCCTCAGTAGTTATTGTCATCATCCTCTTGTTTAATTTCTTTTCCTTAAGTGATTCTATTTTTTTCTAATTGGCTCTTGAGTGATGAATAAGAATTATCCAAGAATGGAAATGCAATAGAGCATTTTAGGAAGTATGAATAATTGGAGCAAGGCATAAAATTGTGAATAGCATAAATTCTCTGAAAAATAGAAGCAGGTGAATTATGAAATATTAATGTTTTGAGCAATAAGAAATATACCTAGAGAAGTAAACAGAGCAAGTAGCTAAATAGTAGATGAACAAGCGCCAAGACTCTAAGACTGAAATCACTGGCATGTTGAGAGCTAAAGAGAAGGTCAGTGTGATGAAAGCAAAGTATATAAAGAGTCTAATTAGGGAAAGGAGGCTGAAGGAATAAATAGGGCGACATAGGTAGAGCTTGATAGCCCCTGGCAAGGAGTATGAAATTCACTCTGGCTGTACCAAAAATTCACTGAAGCATGGTAGGCCGGGAATACAACTCTCTTTATGTATTTTTTTCTTTCGTTTTTTAAAGATCATTTTAAATGTTAAATAAAGAATGGCATGTAAAGGGGTAAAAGTAGAATCAGGGAGAGCAGTCAGAAAGTTGGTATGAAGTTAGAGGTAAAGGTGGCAAAAGCCATGACTGAAGCAATGGAGGTGATGAAAATGGTCAGATTCAGAACACATTATAATCAAACTTCCTGGTGGATTAAAAGTATGGTGTGAGGACAAGAGAGAAAGCACAGGTGATCCCAGGTTGTGCTGACTGATAGGAAAAATGTTCAGTGAAGAGAAGACTTGGAGGAAAATCAGAAGTTCATGTTCATGTGAAGTTCCAGGTGCAAATTACCAGCCAAATATAGATGCTAAAGAGGCAACATAAAGAATAGGGAAAAGATTTGAAAAAAAAAACATTTAGGAAGAAAAATCTGTAGTACTTTCTGACAGATGTGGACAGTTAAATAAAGAAAAGAATCAATGAAACCATCCCTAACATCCCATTCCTGGGTTCTTAGCTACTTTTACTTTTCTAACACATTTTGTTCTGCTTCCAGCACTTGGACACAAAGGATCATATCTTCAAATTCTCTAACTATAGCTACAGAAATATGTTCACTGAAACAATACAGAACCAATCAAACTAGAATGTATCACCCATTATCTTGTACTGATGAGAGAAATTTTATAAAAAGCAAATCTGCTAGTTCCTGAAATACAAGGTATATAATTTGGTTCCTAGGTTGACCTGTTACTCTATACTTCTCATTTTATGAGGCCTGAAAGTGATATTACTAAAAGGCTTTTTCATGAAGTATGATGAAGTATATAATCTATTGCTATCTATAATGCTATCATCCTTACCCTAAAAGGAAAATAGGAAAAGTGAAAGGTGAATGAACATTTTGTTTGCATATCCTTAAAGTCTTAGGACCATATTTGGGAATTCTCTACTTTCAACAAATTGCTAATCACAAACTAAAATGATCCCTAAAGGAGGGCACATATCGCATGGAGCACTGGGTATTATACACAAACAATGATTCATGGAATATTACATCAAAAACTAAAAATGTACTGTACTATGACTAACATAAAAATAAAAAATTTAAATAAAATAATTCATTTCCTTATTCACAACTCTAAAATAAGACTCTAACGGTCAGATTTAGAAGACACAAATATTTATTGAAAAAACACTGAGATAAATTATTTCTTTAATATATACAATCTCACTTAATCCCCAATATGCTGAAAAAATATTTAATAGATAGAGTTATTAAAGAATTGAAGATAGCCTTGGGACTTCATTTATCAATCTGCTACATTCAGGGTGCTTAGGTGGCTCAATCAGCTGAGAATCTGACTCTTGATTCAGCTCAGGCCATGATCTCAGTGTTGTGCGATGGAGCCCTACATCTGGATCTGTGGTGGGCATGGAGGCTGCTTAAAATTCCCTCTTTCTGGGAGGACCATCAGAATAATGCCAGATCTATCCACAGAAACCTGTAAAGACAGAAAGGGCTAACAAGACATATTCAGGAAATTAAATGAAAAAAAAAACAATATGCAACTAAGGATAATATACCCAGCAAAGTTGACTTTTAAAATAGAAGGAGAGAGAAAGAGCTTCCAGGACCAGCAAGATCTAAAAGATTATGCAACCACCAAGCCAGCATTACAAGAAATATTAAGGGGGGGTTCGATAAAAGAGGAATGAACCCAAATGTGACACAGAATGGAAATCTACAGAGGTAATTTATAGAAACATTAACTTCACAGGCAACATGATGTCAATAAAAATAAACCTATCAATAATCACTCTCAATGTGAATGGCCTAAGTGTTCCAATAAAATGATAGGTTGCAAACTGGATAAAATAACAGGACCCATCCATATGTTGTCTGCAAGAGACACATTTTGAATCTAAATACACTTCCAGTTTGAAAGTGAGGGGATGGAGGACCATCGTTCATGCCAATGGATCTCAAAAGAAAGCTGTGGTAGTGATTCTCATGTCCGACAAATAAGATTTTAATCTAAAGACTGTAGACAGAGACACAGAAGGCCACTACATCATTCTAAAAGGGTCTATACACCAAGAAGATGTAACAATTGTAAATATTGATGCCCCCAACATACGAGGAACCAACTACATAAGCAAACTGTTAAGCAAAATAAAGAGTCATACTGATATGAATACATTAATTGTAGGAGATCTTAACACACCATTCTCAGCAATGGAAAAATCATCTAAACAGAAAATCAACAAAGAAGTGAGAGCATTGACTTACACACTGTACCAGATGGATCTCAGATATATTCAGAACATTCCACCCTAAAACAGCAGAATTCTCATTCTTCTCGAGTGCACATGGATCTCTCTCCAGAATAGACCACATACAAGGTAACAAATCAGGGCTCAACTAATACCAAAAGACTGAGATTATTCCCTGTATATTATCTGAACACAACGCCTTGAAACGCGAACTCAACCACACCAAAAAGTTCAGAAGGAATTCAAAGACTCAGAAGCTAAAGACTATCCTGCTCAAGAATCCTGGATCAACCAGGAAATCAAAGGGGAACTTAAACACCTCATTAAAACCTATGAGAATGAAGATACATTGAACCAAAACCTATGGGACAGAGCAAAGGCAGTTCTAAGTGGGAAACACAGAGCCATCCAACCCTCTCAAAAAAATTGAAAAATCCCAAATACACCAACTCTCAATACACCTTAAAGAAATGGAAAATCAACAACCAATTAAGCCAATCCCACACACAAAACAGGAAATAATTAAGATTAGAGCAGAGATCAACAAATTAGAAATTATGGATACAGTAGAAATGATCAACGAAACTAGAAGCTGGTTCTTTGAAAGAATTAATAAGATCAATAAGCGATTGGCCAAACTAATCCAAAAGAAAAGGGAGAATACATAAATTAATAAAATTATGAATGAAAGGGGAGAGATCATGACTAACACCAAGGAAATAGAAACAATCATCAGAAATTACTACCAACAGTTATATGCCAATAAGTTAAACAACCTAGAAGATATAAATGCTTTCCTGGAAACCTATAAACTTTCAAAACTGAAACAGGAAGAAATTTACAATATGAATAGACTGATATCTAGTAACAAGATTGAAGCAGTGATCAAAAACCTCCCCCCCCCCAAAAAAAAAACAGCCCAGGACCTGACAGACTCCCTGGGGAATTTGACCAAATATTCAAAGATGAAATGATACCTATTCTCCTGAAGCTGTTCCAAAAAAGAGAAACAGAAGGAAAACTTCCAGACTCTTTCTATGAAATCAGCATTACTTTAATCGCAAACCAAAGACCCCATCAAAAAGGAGAACTTCAGACCAATATCCTTGATGAATATGGATACCACGATTCTAAACAAGATCCTTACTAATAGGATCCAACAGTACATTAAAAAGATTATCCACTATGACCAGCTGGGATTTATCCCTGGGATGTAAGTGTGGTTCAATATTTGCAAATCAATCAATGAGATAGAAAAAATCAATAACAGAACAGAGAAGAACCACAAGGTCCTCTCAATCGATGCAGAAAAAAACATTTCACAAAATACAGCATCTGATCCTGATTAAAATTCTTCAAAGTATAGGAATAGAGGGAACATTCCTCAACCTCATAAAATCTATGTATGAAAAACCCACAGTACATATCATTCTCAATGGGGAAAAACTGACAGCCTTCCCACTGAGATCAGGAACAAGACAAGGATGCCCATTCTCGCCACTATTGTTCAACATAGTCTTAGAATCCTAGAAACAGCAATCAGACAACAAAAAGAAATAAAAGGTATTCAAATTGGTGAAGAAGTCAAACTCTTGCTTTTAGCAGATGACATGATACTCTACATGAAAAACCCAAAAGACTGTACCCCCAAACTACTAGAACTCATAGAATTCAGGAATGTGGCAGGATACATAAATCAATGCACAGAAATAAGTTGCATACTTATACACTAACAATTAAAATATAGAAAGAGAAATCAGAGAATCAATTCCATTTACTATAGCACCAAAAACCATAAGATACCTTGGAATAAACCTAACCAAAGAAGTTAAGGATCTGTACTCAAGGTACTACAAAACACTCATGAAAGAAATTAAGAAGACACAAAGTGATGGAAGAGCATTCCATGCTCATGGATCAGAAGAATAAACATTGTTAAAATGTCTATACCGTCCAGAGCAATCTATACTTTCAATGCCATCCCAATCAAAATTCCTCCAACATTTTTCAAAGCATTAGAACAAACAATCCTAAAATTTATATGGAACCAAAAAAGACCCTGAATTATTAAGGAATTGTTGAAAAAGAAAAACAAAGCTGGGGCATCAGTTACCTCAGTTCAAGCTTTATTACAAAGTTGTGATCAGGGCTGTTCAAGATGGCGGAAGGCCAGGTGACCACATGTCGGGGAGTTCCCTGAAGTGAGCTTGATTCCAGCAAAAAAACACTACAGGACCACTATGAGCACCCATGAAATCAGTCTGAAATGTGATATTTTGCACTTCTGGATCACCACAGGAGACAAAGACCATCGGCAAAAAGGTAGAAACAAGTGAGAGCGACCGGAGGCTTACCCCCAGAGACAGGGGTGTGGGGGAGGAGGCCCGCAGAGATGAACCATTGAAAGCAAACACCCCAGCAGGAAAGTGCATTGTGCCTCGGGAATAACAGCAGATTATGGTCTGATTCGGGGCGAGACAGAGCTGGGAACACAGCAGAGCTGGCAGCGCCGGAGTCGGTTTTTTCGCTGCAGCAGCGGGAAGGGGGACCCACAGGGACAGAGAGTGCCCTGTGAGGTGCAAAGACAGTTTTGCCGCCACGGCAGCGGGGAGATGGAGATCCACAGGGAGAGGAAGTGCCCTGTGGCTCGAGGGAACTTAGAGGGGCTGAGGTGGGAGTCTATCCCCCCACGGCTTCAACCAGAGGAACAGGGTTTCACAGAGAGCAGGAGTGCCCTGTGCAGTACAGGGGATCTCAGTGAGAGCGACGGGCGTGGATTCTATTTTTCCGCCCCTTTCTCTCTCTCTTTTTTTCTTACTTTCTTTTTTTCCCCTTTCCTCTACTGCCTTTCTCTCCCGCTTCTCTCCACCCCGTGTGCCTAGCGCGGACACCCAGGGAAGGCGATTTTGCAGACTTGCACGGGACCTGAGGAGCCGCGGGTCCTCTGGCACAAACAAGGTCGCGTGATCCAAAAGAAGTTGTGATTTTGAGGTGTGGGAATGAAGCGACAAGCGGGGGCGTGGGCAGAAATCAATCCAGCATCTGCGCCTGCCCGGCTGTGACAGGCTGCCATTCAGGAGACAAGAAAGAGCCTCTCTCTGTGTAGAGGCTCTCTCTGGGAAGGAGGTCTGGGTGCAGACATCTTACTCCGACCTGCCTTCCTCAGCAGCTGAAAAAGGACATAAAAGAACAAAGCTCTGCCGCCAGAATTGTAACATGACAACCTGGTTACCATTGAGACCAGTCTCTAGCAAGGAGACGGAGAGACACAGCCAGGTAGAAGGGACAGAAAACAGCGCAGCAGGCCCCGCCCCCAGAAAGCAAGCCAGAAGCTCAAGAGGACAACACTCAAATTGTAAAACCCCCAAATTGGGGGAAAGGCAATTTATTAAACTCCAGGTACTGACTATAAGTACCAAAAGCCCTACATTTATTGATTCAGTTTTCTACCTTATTTGCTTTTTTTAAACTTTTATCTATTTTTACTTTTAAAACTTCTATTTTAAACTTAAAAATACATTCTCACGGTTTTTCTTCTTTCAATTTTTAACCCCCTTTTAATAACAACGTGATACTCAATACAACACTGCATAACCTTTTTCTTTTATTATTTTTTATTTATTTTATTTTTTTACCTTGAAATGTTTTCAAACACACTCCTATATTTTCTGCTGTTGTTGTTGCCTCTTGTTTCCCTGTTTGTTTTCTGTTTATTCCCTTTCTTCTCTCTTCTTTTCTTAATTATCTCTTTTATATATACATGTAGCTACAAGCTTCAAGTCAATCCCACATCCCTATTCAATACTACCCCTATATACAACCAGTTCTAATCTCCCTATAACTTTAGAAAGTGGGCTCCTCCAACAATAATAACAAGACAAATTCAGGAGCATCTGAAACGCATTCCTTGCCCACAAGGAGTGTCTGCCCTCACCTTCCCACTCTAGTCTGTCAGTGTTTCTGTGTAACTGTCTTTGCTTTCATATTATATAAATACTGGACGTGGGGGTCATATAAATTGGGCTTTGCTCTTTGATCTCTTCATTTACCCTTGATAGCCCTTTTCTTTACCCAGTAACAGTTTTGTACCATATAAATCCTATCACCGGGCCCCACTCTGGCAGTGGTTTCTTTTCTTACTTCCTCTCTTCCGTTTTCTTTTTTTTTCTCTTCCCTTTTTGGTGGTGAATTCTGGTTGCGTCAAAACCTTCCAACGACCAATTCACCTAGATAGTGGCTGATATATTTAGCTATACACCCTCTCAACCACTCCTTGCCAAAATGACTTGGAAGAGGAACATCCAACAGAAGAAGAACCCTGAGACTACAACCTCGGTCACAGAATTACTGGAAATGAACATAAACAATATGACAGAAATGGAATTCAGGGCAGCAATCGTCTAAGCAATGGCTAATTTAGAAAAGAACATTACTCTCAAAGTGGAAGCCATAGTAACAGAAGTGAAAGCTGAGGTAAGAAAGGTTTAGATGAGATGCAATCTAATATAAATATGCTAATAGCCAGAGTAAGTGAAGCTGAAAATCGTATCAGTGATTTAGAAGACAGATGGATTAAGAAGGAGGAGCAAGAGAAGTCTTGGAGCAAACAGCTAAAATCCCAAGAAACAGAATAAGGGAAAGAAATGATGCCATGAAATGCTCCAATATCAGAATTATTTCAATCCCCGAAGGAGTTGAGAGAGAGAGAAGCCTAGAAAATATTGTTGAACAAATCATGGATGAAAATTTCCCAAATCTGGGGAATGAAACCAATGTTCATGTCCTAGAAGCAGAGAGGACACCCCCCAAGATCAATGAGGCCAGAAAAACCTCCAGGCACATAAGTAAAATTCTCGAATCATAAAACCAAAGAATATGTTTTAAGGGCAGCTAGGAGAAAGCGACCCATTACCTATAGAGGGAGTACCATCACAATAATATCAGACCTTTCCACAGAAAGCTGGCAAGGCAGAAAGGGCTGGCAAGACATATTCAATAAGTTACAGGACAAAAATATGCAACCAAGGATAATGTACCCAGGAAGGTTGACTTTCAAAATGGAAGCAGAAATAAAGAGCTTCCAACACCGCCAAGGTCTAAAAGATTATGCAACCACCAAGCTAGCACTACAAGAAATGCTAAGAGGGGTTCTATAGAGGAGAAACGAACCCAAGAGTGACACAAAACAGAAATTTGCAGAGGTAATCTATAGAAACATGAACTCCATAGGCAACATGATGTCACTAAAAATGTATCTATCAATAATCACTCTCAATGTGAATGGCCTAAATGCTCCAATAAAGACACAGGGTTGCAGACTGGATAAAACGATGGGACCCATCCATATGCTGTTTACAAGAGACTCATCTGGAATCTAAAGACATTTCCAGATTGAAAGTGAGGGGATGGAAAACCATCTTTCATGCCAATGGACCCCCAAAAAAAGCCGGGGTAGCGATTCACATATCAGACAAATTGAATTTTAGTCTAAAGACTGTAGTCAGAGACACAGAAGGGCACTACATCATTCTTAAAGGGTCTATACATCAAGAAGATCTAACAATTGAAAATATTTATGCCACCAACAAGGGAGCAGCAAACTACATAAGGCAACTGTTAAACAAAATAAAGAATCATATTGATGCAAATACATAAACTGTAGGAGATTTGAACACACGACTATCAGCAAGGGACAGATCATCTAAACAGAAAATCAACAAAGAATCAAGAGTCTTGAATGACACATTGGACCAGATGGATCTCATAGATATATTCAGAACAGTCCACCCTAAAACAGCAGAATTCTCATTCTTCTCGAGTCCACATGGAACTTTCTCCAGAATAGACCACATACTAGGTCACAAATCAGGTCTCAACCAATAACAGAAGATTGAAATTATTCCCTGCATATTCTCTGACCACAATGCGAAACTGGAACTCAATCACCATAAAAAGTTCAGGAGAAAAGCATATACTTGGAAGCTAAAGACGATCCTGCTCAAGAATATGTGGATCAATCATGAAATCAGAGAAGAACTGAAACACTTCATGGAAACCAATGAGAATGAAGATACATCGATCCAAAACCTATGGGATACAGTAAAGACAGTCCTAAGGGGGAAATACATAGCAATCCAAGCCTCACTCAAAAAAATTGAAAAATCCCGAATACATCAACTCTCATTACACCTTAAAGAACTGGAAAATCAACAAAAAATTAAACCAACCCCCCACACAAGGTGGGAAATAATAGAGATTAGAGCAGAGATGAATGAATCAGAAACTAGAGATACAGTAGAACGCATCAACGAAACTAGAAGCTGTTTCTTCGAAAGAATCAATAAGATCGATAAACCATTGGCCAAACTAATGCAAAAGAAAAGGGAGAAGACCCAAATTAATAAAATCATGAATGAAAGGGGAGATCCCGACTGACAGCAAGGAAATAGAAACAATCATCAAAAATAACTATCAACAATTACATGCCAATATGTTTAACAACGTCGAAGAGATGGATACATTCCTAGAAACCTATAAACTACCAAGACTGAACAGGAAGACACTGACAATTTGATAAACCTATATCTGGTAATGAGATTGCAGCAGTGATCAAAAACCTCCCCCAAAACAAGAGTCCAGGCCCAGAGGGATTCCCTGGGGAATTCTACCAAACATTCAAAGAAGAAATAACACCTATTCTCCTGAAGCTCCTTAAAAAAATAGAAACAGAAGGAAAACTTCCAGACTCTTTCTATGAAGACAGCATCACTCTAATTCCCAAACCAGACAAAGACCCCATCAAAAGGAGATCTTCAGACCAATATCGCTGATGAATACGGATGCCAAGATTCTCAACAAGATCCTTGCCAACAGGATCCAACAATATTAAAAAGATTATCCAACATTACCAGGTGGGTTTTATCCCAAGGATGCAAGGGTGGTTCAACACTCGCAAAACAATCAACATGATAGAACAAATCAATAAGAGAAGAGAGAAGAAACACATGGTACTCTCAATTGATGCAGAAAAGGCATTGGACAAAATACAACATCCATTTCTGATCAAAACTCTCCAAAATATAGGGATAGAGGGAACATTTCTCAACCTCATAAAATCTATCTACAAAAAACCCACAGCGAATATCATCCTCAATTGGAAAAAACTGACAGCCTTTCCTCTGAGATCAGGAACAAGGCAAGGATGCCCACTCTCACCACGACTGTTCAACATAGTGTAGGAAGTCCTAGCAACAGCAATGAGGCAACAGAAAGTAATAAAAGGTATCCAGCTTGTCAAAGAGGAAGTCAAACTCTCTCTCTTTGCAGATGACATGATAATCTATGTGGAAAACCCAAAAGACTCTACCCCCAAGCTACTAGAACTTATCGAACAATTCGGTAATGTGCCAGGATACAAAATCAATGCAGAGAAATCAGTTGTATTCCTATACACTAACAATGAAAAAATAGAAAGTGAAATCAGAGAATCGATTCCGTTTACTATAGCATCAAAAAGTATAAGATACTTAGAAATAAATCTAACCAAAAAAGTCAAGGATCTGTACTCGATGAACTACAGAACACTCATGAAAGAAACTGAAGAAGACACAAAAAGATGGAAGAGCATTCCATGCTCATGGATCGGAAGAATAAACATTGTCAAAATGTCTATACTGCCCAGAGCAATCTATACTTTCAATGCCATTCCGATCAAAATTCCACCAACATTCTTCAAAACGTTGGAACAAACAATCCTACAATTTATGTGGAATCAAAAAAGACCCCGAATCGCTAAGGAATTGCTGAAGAAGAAAAGCAAAGCTGGGGGCATCTCACTACCTGACTTCAGGCTTTATTACAAAGCCGTGATTACCAAGACAGCATGGTACTGGCACAAAAACAGAGAAATAGAACAATGGAACAGAGTGGAGAGCCACATATGGACGCACAAATCTATGGGCAAATCATCTTTGACAAAGCACGAAAAAAATATCCAGTGGAAAAAAAAACAGCCTGTTCAATAAATGGTGCTGGGAAAATTGGACAGCTACATATAGAAGAATGAAACTAGACCATTCTCTTACACCACACACAAAGGCAAACTTGAAATGGATGAAAGACCTCAACGTGAGGCAGGAATCCATCAAAATCCTGGAAGAGAACATAGGCAGTAACCTCTTTGACATCGGCCACAGCAACTTCTTTCAAGACACCTCTCCAAAGGCAAAGGAGACAAAAGCGAAAATGAACTTCTGGGACTTCATCAAAATAAAAAGCTTCTGTACAGCAAAGGAAACAATCAACAAAACAAGGAGGCAACCCACAGAATGGGAGAAGATATTTGCAAATGACACTACAGACAAAGGGCTGGTATCCAAGATCTATAAAGAACTACTCAAACTCAACATCTGAAAAGAAGATGAACACATCAAAAAATGGGCAAGAAACATGAAGAGGCACTTCTCTGTAGAAGATATACAAATGGCTAACAGACACATGAAAAAATGTTCAGCGTCACTAGCTATCAGGGAAATTCAAATCAAAACCACACTGAGATACCACCTTACACCAGTCAGAATGGCCAAAATTAACAAGTCAGGAAACAACAAGTGTTGGAGAGGCTGTGGAGAAAGGGGAACCCTCTTACTCTCTTGGTTGGAATGCAAGTTGGTGCAGCCGCTTTGGAAAATAGTGTGGAGATTCCTTGAAAAATTAAAAATAGAGCTACCCTATGACCCTGCAATTGCACTTGGGTATTTACCTCGAAGATAAAGATGTAGTGAAAGAAGGGCCAAATGTACCCAAATGTTAATTGCAGCAATGGCCACAATTCCCAAACTGCAGAAAGAGGCAATGTGCCCTTCAACAGAGGAATGTATAAGGAAGATGTGGTCCATATATACAATGGAATATTATGCCTCCATCAGAAAGTTTGAATACCCACCCAAATTCCAACTTTTGTAGCAACATGGATTGGATTGGAAGAGATTATGCTGAGTGAAATAAGCCAAGGAGAGAAAGTCAGTTATCACATGGTTTCTCTGACTAGTGGAGCTTAAGGAGTAATATAGAGGACAGTAGGAAAAGAAATGGAAAATGGGAAGTAAGGTAGTTCGGGGAGGGCGATGAAACATAAGAGACTTTGGACTTAAAAAGAAGCTGAGGGTCTTGGAGTTGTGGGGTGGGGGGATGGGCATGCCGGTTGGTGGATACTGAGGGCACGTATTGCATGGAGCACTGGGTGTGGTGCATAAACAATGAATCCTGGAACACTGAAAAAAGATAAATTTAAAAAATAAAATAAAAATAAATACTTTTTTTTAACAAAAGCTTAATGAGAGCCCTAAACTGGAAATAACCCAGATTCCCATCAGCAGGTGAATGAATAAACAATCTGTGGTATATCCACAAAAATCCAACTTAGCCATAAAAAGAAAGGAACCGCTAGTACACATAAGAGCACGGATGAATCTCAAAAGCACTATACTGTAGAAGAAATCGAACCCAAAGAGTATACACTATATAATTCCATTTAAATAAAATTCTGGAAAGGAAAAAGCTGGTCTATAATGACAAAAAGCAGATCAGTGGGCACTGGGACCAAGGGTGGGAGATTGTTTGGGACGGAACCCAAGATAACATTTTGGAATGGTGGAAATGTTCCATATCTTTATTATGGTGATGGTTAGATGTGTACGTAAATTTGCCAAAGTTCATTAAACTGTACACTTAAAAAAAATTCCCTCCTTCCCTCTCCCTCTACCCCTCCAAATACATATATATATATAAAAACTAGATTCAAAGCATTAGGGTATGCCAGTTTTCAATAACAATTTTCAATAACAATTTTTTTTCCCTGTGGAACAGATAACCCTTCTAATTTATAACATTAATAATATTCAAAATATTAGGATAGTACTTTAGAATTTACAAAAATATTCATATATGATCTAATGTAACTCTGAAGACAATCTTGTGAGCCTGAAATTAATACCCCATTTCCAGATGTGGAACCAAGGCTCAGAAAAACTAGGACCCTTATCCAATTTCATATAATTAAATCAATAAGATGAAAGGATATCTTCCTCCTTATGAACAGTTTTTAGCATGCAATAGTAATAAAAAATTGTTTTGAGAATAAATGAGTTAATAAATAAAGGAATATCTTATTCTAAGTGCAGTGCTACTTTATAACAGCACTTCCCTAAAACATATCAGAATTTAATTCTCAATATATGGTTCCCCAGTAACCAGTATTATGAAAATAAAAGTTATGTAAGTCAAAGGAAAAAAAATTGAGTTATATTAAATTACTTATGCATCTACATTATACCAGTCTCCCTCAGCTCCATGTCTTTACCCACCCAGTTCTTTCCAACAACTGTCATTTATTCTCCACCCTTCCCCTCTTCCAAATCTTCTTCATTGGTTCAGTCTCTGGTTCAAGGCCAGAGACCAGATTCATCTCATTGATTATTATATTCTTAGTACCCAGTACAGGTCCTAGCATAAAGCAGAAACTCAGAGAATTCTGTGAGCTAGTGAATTAACAGACTGATAACTATGAAAGCACTGCTTGAGGTCTAGGAAGGATTGGGAATTTTTTTCTGCCTGAGACCCCATGAGAACCTAATCTACCAACACTCACATTCCACAGTAGTATTCCAAAGACTGGTTTAGAAAACTAGTTTACATTGGCTTAAACTAAAGACTGTAATGAAAGATCCCCAATCCTTGACCAACAATTGCTCACTTATATGCCCAACAGAGACATTTATTGTCATTCCCTTACATAAGCCTATATCTTCCTTGAATTTAAAAATTGGCAAGCATATATTATCACCTACATATACTACATTATGTACTAGGTACTGGGGATTTACAATTAGCAGAGATATAATATGTATCCTAAAGGAATATAGGGATGATAAAGGGATGATATTATTAAATCATCACTGAAATGACTGATATTAAAATCCTAGGACACTAAGACACATGGGAGTTTATCAACTTAACCAAGACTGCATGATAAATTTGTGAGACAAGGTTGTGATATAACAACAAAAGGAACTAAAAAATGAAGAACAAATGAAGCCAAGGGCTTTAGAAGAGGGCTCAAATAAATATTATCAGAATTGAAAAAGAAGTTACAATTGGTATCACAAAATTATAAATGATCATAAATGACTACTATGAACAATTATAGACCAACAAAATTGGACAACCTAATAGAAACAGATAAATTCCTAAAAATTCACATTCATCCAAGACAGAACAGGAAGAAATAAAAAATCTAGATAAACTGATTTCTAGCAAGGAGATTAAATCAGTAATCAAATACCTACCTACTAACAAATAAAAATGCAGGGTCAGATAGCTTCACTGGTCAATTCTACCAAAACTCAAAGATGATTTAATGTCTCTCTTTCTCACACTCTTCTAAAACTTGACGAGGGAATGCTCCCAAAACAATTTAATGAGGCCACATTGCCCTGTTACTAAAACCAGACAAAAGCACCAGTAAAAAAGAAAATTACAGGCCAATATCGCTGAGGAACATAGTTGTAAAAATTCTCAACAAAATATTAGCAATCTGGGAGCCTAGGTGGCTCACTCGGTTAAGCATCTGCCTTCAATTCAGGTCATGATAACAGGGTCTTAGGATTGAATCCCAGAGTTTAAAATATTAGTAATCTGAATTCAACAATGTATCAAAAACATCATGCATCATGATCAAATGGAATTTATTCCAAGGATGCAAGCAACTTTAACAACTGCAAATTAATCAATGTTACACACATTAACAAAATTAATAAAACTGATGATCATCTCACCTGATGAAAAAAAGCATGTGATGAAATTCAACATCCATTTAAGAAGAAAATGCTCATCAAGCTAGATAGAGAGGGAATGTACTTCAACATAATAAAGGCGATATATGACAAACCCACAGCTAAAATGATACTCAATATCATATACGAAACTTTTGCTCTGAGATCAGTAACAGCACAAGGATGCCCATTATCCCCAGTTCTACTCAACATAGTACTGGAATTCCTTGTCACACCAACGGGGCAAGAAAAAGAGATAAAAATACAACTTAGAAAAGAAAAAGTAAAATGATTACTTTTACAGAAGACATGATACTGGATATACAAAACCCTAAAGAATTCACCAAAAAAGGACAACGTTTAACTAATGGATTTAGTAAAGTTGCAGAATACAAAATTAATATAAAAAAATCTGCTTCATTTACATGCACTAATAACAAACTCTCAGAAAAATCAAGAAACCAGTCCATTTACATTTGCAAAAAAATACAATATATAGACATATATATTATTATATGTGATATATATTATATATAATGTAATTTATTTATTTATTTATTTAGGCTAAATTTAGCTTTGGACATTTATGTCCCTGAAAATGGACATTGATGAAAGAATTGAATTAGACACAAATAAGTGGAAAGAGTCTGTGCTCAAGGATTGGAAGAATTATTGTTAAAACATCCATACTACCTAAAGCAATCAATAGATTCAATGCAAACCCGATCAAAATCCGAATAGAAGTTTTCAAAAAATAAAACAAATAATTCTAAATTTCGTATGCAATCAGAAAAGACAATAAATAGTAAAAACAAGCTTGAGAAAGAACAATGTCAAAGGAATCATTCCCCCAGTTTTAAAGATAATACGAAGTTATAGTAATCAAAGCAGTATAGAATTTGATTTTAAAAAGAAACATAATAGAATAGAGAAATGAGAAATAAACTCATGTGTATAATTTAAATTAATTTACAACAAAGAGGCTAAAAATGTACAATGGGAAAAGGGTACTCTCTTCAATAAATGATTTTGGGAAAACTGGACAAGTACATATTAAGAATGAAACTTGACTCATACTGTATACAAAAATTAACTCATTATTGATTAGAGAATTTAAGTGTAAGACCTGAAGCCATAAAACTTCTAGAAGAAAACATAGGTCAAAAGCTCCTTGATATCAGTCTTACTTAGTAAAGTGTGTTTTTATTTTTAATCTAACTTCCGAAGCAATGGAAATAAAAACAAATAAATGGAACATCAAACTAAAACGTTTCTGTAATGGGAAGGAAACTATCAACAAAATGAAAATGCAACTTACTGTATGGGAGAAGATATTTGCAAATAATATCCAATAAAGGATTAATACATAAAATATATAAAGAATTCATATAATTCAGTAACAAAAAAAAAACAATCAAAAAAATGAAAATAATCCAAACAGTTTTTCAAAGACATGGAGGGTCAATAAGCACATAAAAAGATGTTCAACATCACTAATCATCAAGAAAATGCAAATGGAAACACAATGAGCTACCACCTTACACAGTCAGAGTGGCTATTATCAAAAAGAAAAGAAATAACAAGTGGTGAGGAGGTGGAGGAAGAGAACTCTCATACACTGCTAGTTGGAATGTAAATTGATACAGCCACTATGGAAAACACACTGAGATTCCTCAAACAATTAAAAATAGAGCTAACAAATGATCCAGCATTTCCACTACTGAATATCTATTGAAAGAAAATTTTTTAAAAATCTAAAAAGATATATGCACCTCTATGGTTCACTGAAGCACTGTTTAGAATACTGAAATATGGAAAGAACCTAACTGTGCATTGATGGATACAGAAGATACAGTGTGTGTGTGTGTGTGTGTGTGTGCGCGCATGTGTGTACATACACACACATATATACAATGGAATTGCCATTTGCAACAACATGGATGGATCTTACAAGCATTATAGTAGGTGAAATGAGTTACATACAGAAAGATAAATATTGCATGATTTCACTTCCATGTGAAATCTAAAAAATAAAAAACAAACAAAGCAAAACAAAATCCAGACTCAAATACACAGAAAAAATTGGTGGCTACCAGGTGAGAGGAGGGTTGAGGGGATAGAAGGCTGAGAGGATTAAGAAATACAAATCCAGTTACAAAATAAATCAGTGATGTGGATGTAATGTATACCATGGGGAATATAGTCAATAATATTGCATTAACTTTGTAAGGTGACAAATGTTAACCAGACTTTTAAATATAATTATCAAAAGAATGATCACAAAGAATATTTAACACACAGAAAAAATCAGAATACAATATTTAATAAAAAAACTAGAAAAAAATCATACACAGAATTCAAAACATCAAAAAGGATATGCACAGAAAAAGAAAAAAGAAATGCAGCCTACTTTCCAACACAAGAGAAGTACTTCTTTAACCCATTGCCCATTGAATAGAAAGGAGGAAGGGACAGAAGAAAAAGACAGACACTAAAAAGTCCACAGCGATTATCTCTGTTGGAGAAACTAAGGGAGGTTGTTTCTGTTTTTATTTCTCTATAATTGACTTTTGTTTTACAATAAGAAAATATCAAAACCAGTAAATAAAAAGATTAATATGAAGAGTGAGTTTGACTTCTTCTTTGCCAATCTGAATGCCTTTTATTTCTTTTTGTTTTCTGATTTGCTAAGGCTAGGACTTTTAGTACTATGCTGAACATCGGTGAGAGTGGGCATCCCAGATGTGTTCAACTTTGGGGAAAAGCTCTTAGTTTTCCCCATTGAGAATAATACTCACTTTATAAATGTCTTTAAGGTATGTTAAAGGTATGTTCATAAATGTCTTTAAGGTATGTTAAAGGTATGTTCCCTCTATCACTACACTGTGGAGAGTTTTAATAAAATCAAAAAAGGATGCTGTGTTTTGTGAAATGATTTTCTTGCATCAACTGAGAGGACTGTATGGTTCTTGTTCTTTCTTTTATTAATGTGACATATAACGACTGATTTGCGAATGTTGAACCACTCTGAAGTCCATAAATAAATCTCACATAATCATAGTGAATAATCCTTTTAATGTACTGTTTATCCTATTGGCTGTTATCTTGGTGAATACTTTAGAATCCATGTTTATAAGGGATATTGGCCTGTAATTCTCCTTTTTGGTGGAGTCTTTGCTTTTCAGTTCAAGGTAATGCTGGCCTCATACAGTAAGTTTGAAAGTTTTCCTTTTCTTCCTATTTTTTGAAACAGCTTGTTCTTTAATGTTTGGTAGAAGGGCAGCTGGGTGACGCAGTCAATTAAGCATCTACCTTTGGATTAGGCGATGATACCAGGGTACTAGGATTGAGTCCCGCAATAAGTCAGCAAGGAGCCTGCTTCTCCCTCTGCCTGCCACTTCCCTTGCTTGTGTTCTCTCTCGCTCGCTTTTTTTTTTTTTGACAAATAAATAAATAAAATCTTTAAAAATAAATAAATAAATGGTAGAACTCCCTGGGAAGCCATCTGGCACTGGACCTTTGTTTGTCGGGAGATTTTTGAATCCTGCTTCGATTTCTTTCCTGGTTATGGGTCTGTTCAGGTTTTCGATTTCTACCCATTTCAGTTTTGATAGTATATAAGTTTCCATAAATGCATGCATTTCTTCAGATGCCTTATTTGCTGACATGTATTTGCTCATAATATGCTTTTAAAATTGTTTGTATTTCCTTGGTGTTAGCCATAATCTCTCCTCTTTCATTCACAATTTTATTAATTTGGGTCTTTTCTATTTTCTTTTTGATAAAAATGGGTAGAAGTTTATCAAACTTATTAATTCTTTCAAAGAACCTGCTTCTTGTTTCATTGATATGTTCTACTCTTCTTTTGGTTTCTATTCCATTGGTTCTGCTCTAATCTTTATTATTTCTCTTCTACTTGGTTTAGGATTTATTTGTTGTTCTTTCTCCAGTATGCTTAGGTACAAGGTTAGCTTGTGTATTTGAGACTTTTATAATTTTTTGTGAAAGGCTGGTATTGCTATGTACCTCCTTCTTAGAATCCTTCCTTCTTTGCTATATCCCAAAGATTTTGAACAGTTGTGTTTTCATTTTCATTAGTTTCCATGAACTTTTTAAACTCTTCTTTAATTTCCTGGTTGGCCCAACCATTCTTTACTAGGATACTCTTTTACCTCCAACTGTTTGAGGTCCTTCCAAATTTCCTCTTATGACTAAGTTCTAGTTTCAAAGCATTGTAGTCAGAATGTAGGCAGGGAATAATCCCAATCTTTTGGTACTTGTTGAGACCTGATTTGTGACCCAGTACGTAATTCTAGAAGATGTTCCTTGTGCACTCAAGAAGAATGTATTTTCTGTTGCTTTAGGATGAAATGCTCTGTATATTATTTGTGAAGTCCATCTGGTCAAGTGTGTCATTGAAAATCCTTATTTCCCTGTTGATCTTCTGCTTATATGATTGGTCTATTGCTATGCACAGGGACATGATACTTTATGTGGAAAACCCAAAAGACTCAACCCCAAAATTGCTAGAATACATACAGGAATTCAGCAATGTGGCAGGATATAAAGTCGATGCAGTGAAATCAATGAGACAGAAGAAAGAGAAATTTAAAAATCAACCCAATTTTCAATTTCACCAAAAACCAAAATGTACCTAGGAATTAACCTAAGCAAAGAGGTAAAGAACCTATACTTTAAAAACTATAGAACAATTATAAAAGATATTGGGGAAGACACAGAAATGGAAAAAAAAATAGTCCATGCTCATGATTGGAAGAATTACCATTGTTAAAATGTCTATGTTACCCAGAGAGATCTAGACATTCAATGCAATCCCTATCAAAATACCATCAACATTTCTCAGAGAGCTGGAACAACTAATTTTAAAATTTGTATGGACCAAAAAAAAAAAAAAAACTCCACAAACCCCACAAAACAAAACAAAACAAAACAAAACAAAATGCCGAATAGCCAGAGGAATGTTGAAAAAGAAAAACAGGGGTGCCAGGGTAACTCAGTTGTCTAGGTGTCTGCCTTTGGCTGAGGTCATGATCACAGAGTCCCAGGATCAACCCCCACATTGGGGTCCCCCTTCACTTCAGAGTCTGCTTTTCTCTGCTCCTCTTGCTCATGCTTCCTCTCTATCTCTCTCTCTATATATATCTCAAATAAGTAAATACAACCTTTGAAAAACAGTAAAGAAAAAGAACACCAAAGCTGGTGGCATCATCATGCCAGACATCAAGCTCTATTACAAAGCTATAACTATCAAGACAGTAGAGTACTGGCACAAACACACACACATAGATCCAAAGATCAAAAAAGAAAACCCAAAAATGGACCCTCAATTTTATGGTCAAATTTTTTTGATAAAGCAAGAAAGAATATCCAATGGAAAAGGACAGTCTCTTCAATAAATGGTGCTGGGAAAATTGGACAGCTACATGGAGAAGAATGAAACTGGATCATTGTCTTCTATCATACACAAAGTAAACTCAAAATGGATTAAAGGTCTAAATGTGAGAAAGAAATCCGTCAAAATCCTAGAGGAGCAGAGAGGTAGTAACCTCTTTGAGCTCAGCCATAGCAATATCTTCCTAGAGACATCTCCAAAGGCAAGGGAAACAAAAGCAAAGCATGGTATGGAAGAAGATATTTTCAAATTAATCAGCTAAGGGCCAGTATTCAAAATATATGGAGAATTTACCAAACTCAACATCCAAAGATCGAATAATCTACTCAAAAATGGGCAGAAGACATGAACAGACACTTCTCCAAAGAAGACACACAAATGGCTAACAGACATACGAAAAAATGTTCAACATCATTAGCCATCAGGGAAATTCAAATAAAAACCACAGTGAGATACCATCTTACACCAGTTAGAATGGCAAAAATCAATAAAACAGGAAACAACAGATGTTGAAGAGAATGTGGAGAAAGGGGAACCCTCTTACACTGTTGGTGGGAATGCAAGTTGGTACAGCCACTGTGGAAAACAGTATGGAGGTTCCTCAAAAAGTTAAAAATAGAGCTACCTTATAGCCCTACTGGATATTTATCCCAAAGATAATGATGTAGGGAAAAGAAGGGCCATATGCACCCCCAATATTCATAGCAGCAAAGTCCACAATAGCCAAACTTTAAAGGAGCTGAGATGCCCTTCAAGAGATGAATGGATAAAGATGTGGTCCATATATACAGTGGAATATTACTCAGCCATCAGAAAGGATGAATATCCACCATTTGCACTGACGTGGATGGAACTAGAGGGGATTATGCTAAGTGAAATAAGTCAAGCTGAGAAAGACAATTATCATATGGTTTCACTTATCTGTGGAACATAAATAATAGTGTAGAGGACATTAGGGGAAGGAAGGGAAAACTAAAGGTGGGGGGGGTACTCAGAGGAGGAAATGAACCATGAGAGAGACTATGGACACCGGGAAACAATCTGAGGGTTTCAGGGGCAAGAGGAATAGGTTAGCCAAGTGATGGGTATTAAGAAGGGCATACGTTGTGATGAGCACTGGGTGTTATATGTAAATAATGAATCATGGAACATTACATCAAAAAGCTAACAATGCACTGTGTGGTGACTAACATAACATTAAAAAAAAAAGTAATGACTGAACTCTTCCCTAATCTGAAAAAGGAAAAAAAATCTCCAAGTCAAGGAAACCCAGAGAGTTCCAAACAAGATGAATCAAAGAGATCCATATGAAGACACATTATCATCAAAATGGTAAGTTAAAAATAAAAAGGAAATCTTAAGATCAGGAAGAGAAAAACAACTTGTCACATGCAAGAGAAATCCTATAAGACCTCTAGCAGATTTTTTAGCAAAAACCTTTCAGGCCAGAACAGAGTGGAATGACATATTTGAAGTGTGAATGAAAAACAAAACAAAACAAAAACTTTCAATCAAGTATTCTCTACCCAGCAAGTATAACATTCAGAATTAAATTAAGAGTTTTCCACATAAGCAAAAGTAAAGAAGTTCACTATGAATAAACCAACCTTAGAAAAAATGTTAAAGGATTTATTTAAGCTGAAAAGAAATGGTACTAATTAATAACAAGAAAACATATGAAAGTAAAAATATCGCTGGAAAATAGAACAAAAGATGGTGGCTCAATCACTCAAAAGGAACCAGGAAGGTTAAGAGACAAAAGAATCAAAATTAACTAAAACTGCAAGAATAAAAAATACGTAAAATAAGATATAAAATGTGAAATCAAAAATATACAACATGGGGTGTCAAAATTAAAATGCATGTTTTGGATTTTATTTCTACACGTATGTATAAAATGCAAAGCAGATAGAGGCTGTCATTGATTTCTAAAAATACTTCCTCCTCTCTTTAGCCTCCATCCTCAATTAGGCCTCAGCTTCTCTTGTTTGGACTTTTAGAGGAGCTCTCTACCTGTCTCCCTGCCTTTACTCTTACACCATCCAATCCACTCCAATTTCCCACAAAGCAACCAGAATAATCTTTCTCACACAAAAATCTTGATCATGGCTCTTCCTTGTTTAAATATCCTTCACTGACTTAGTCTGTGACCAAATAACCTAGAAAGTGTAGAGCAGTGCTCAAGCACATCAGTGTTGGCTGCCTGGGTATATAGTCCAGTTTTGCCACTTTCTGTGGGATTTTAAGCAAGTTACCTAACTCTGTTATGTGACTATTTCCTATTTGTGGAACAGAAATAATACCACCTACTCACTGTGTGGTTGTCAAGTTAAATAAATTTAAACATGTAAAGTATTTCAAACAAGCCTGTCATACCACAAACATTTAGCTATTTTATTGTTATTCCCAGGCCCTTGACAGTTTGGGTCCCATATTACTTCTCAGTTTTGGAATGTGTAATTTTGCAAAGATAGTCTAGACTCATGGATTGGAAGAATTAATGTTAAAATGTCCACACTACCCAAAGCAATCAACGGATTCAATGCAATCCCAATGAAAATTCCAAAGACATTTTTCACAGAACCTCCATAAATAATTCTA
Organism: Spilogale gracilis; assembly: GCA_004023965.1. Taxonomy (NCBI): domain Eukaryota; kingdom Metazoa; phylum Chordata; class Mammalia; order Carnivora; family Mephitidae; genus Spilogale; species Spilogale gracilis. The sequence goes on along the minus strand of PITA01016014.1, from coordinate 19,348 downwards.
AAATTTGCATGGAAAAACAAAATTCCTGAATAGTCAAAGAAATTGTGAAAAAGAAGAACAAATCTGGAGTTAACAAATTCCCTAATTTTAAGCTATTTTTTTATGCTGTAATAATCAAAACAGTACAGTATTGGCATAAAAATAGGTACATATTTCATGGATCAGAAGAGGGCCCAAAAAATAAATCCACATATATATGGACAATCAATTTATGATGTCCAAGAACATAAAATGGAGAAAAGACAGTCTGTTCAATAAATATTGCAGAGAAAACTGAACAACCACATACAGAAATGCTCATTGCAGCATTATTTATAACAGCCAAGTTTTAGAAACAACCTAAATGTTCATGGATGGATGAATGGATAAAGAATACTGTGTGTGTGTGTGTGTGCACGCACATGTGCGTGTGTATATACATACGTGTGCACACACACACGGAATTCTGCTCAACCATAAAGAAGAATGGAATCTTACCATTTACAACAATATAGATGGACCTTGAGGGTATCATTATATATGAAATAAGTGAAATGGAGAAAGGCAAATACCATATGATTTCATTCATATGTGGAATCTAAACAAAACAAATGAACAAATAAAACAATACAAAAAAACTTCTTAGATACCGAAAACAGATTTATGGTTATCAGAAACAAATGCATTTGAAGAGTGTGTGAAACGGGTGAAGGGGTCAATGTGTAGTGATAGAAGGTAATCAGCCTTTCGAGGTGATCACTTTGTAGTGTAGACATATGTCAAATCATAAATATGGATATCTGAAACATAGAACATTATACCAATTATACCACTATTAAAAAAAAAACAATTATATACCATGATTAAAGGGGATTCATCCCAGGAATTCAAGGTTGGTTCGCCAATTGAAAATAAATTATAGTAATGTTACATATTAATAGAATAAAAGACAAAAATCACAAATTTGCCTAAATAGATAGTGATAAAAAATACTCAATATCAAGAACAGAGGGAGACTTTTTTGAGCTGATAAAGGGCACCTAATATAACCTATTTCTTTGGGTACTTGGGTGGCTCAGTCAATAAAGCCTATGACTCTTTTCTTTTAAATATTTTAAAAGATTTTATTTATTTATTTCATATATATAAAGAGATCACATGTAGGCAGAGAGGCAGGCAGAGAGAGGAGGAAGCAGGCTCCCTGCTGAGCTGAGAGCCTGACACGGGCCTCGATCCCAGGACCCTGAGATCATGACCTGAGCCAAAGGCAGAGGCTTTAACCCACTGAGCCACCCCAGGTGCCCAAAGCCTATGACCCTTGATTTTGGCTCAGATCATGAGACTGAGCCCCTTGTTGGGTTCCATGCTCAGTGTAGAGCCTGAATGGGATATTCTCTCTTTTCCCTCTTCCCCTGTCCCCATATCCCTCTCTAAAATTAAAACAAAAACAATAATGAAAATCATATTTCTTAACAACTTTCCTATATATCTTATAGCAGTGTAAACTATAGTCATCGTGTTGTAATTTACAAGTTAAGAGACTATATCCTATGAGTACTCACCTTAAAGAGAAATATTTTTTCTTTTTTTTCTCTTGTATCTCTATGACATGGTGGATGTCAACTGACGTATTTTGGTAATCACTTCACAACATATAAATCAAACCACAATGTCATACACTCTCAACTTATATACAGTAATGTACATCAATTATTTTTCAATAAAACCAGAAAAAAAAACCCCTCCTACCTCACATCATAATTACTGGTTAAAAAAGTAAATTAAACCTTCCCCCCTAATGTCAGGATCAAGGAAATGATGCTTGTCTCTGTCATTTCTATTCCATTCTAGCCAGGAACATAAAGGAAAATAAATGGATTGGTTAACTGCAATATTATTATGTATAATATAGCTTAATAATAATAAGACAACAAAAATAAATTCAATGAATGAAATGCAAGAATTATACACTGAAACTTAACACCACTGCTGAGAGAAATTAAATACAATGTAAATAAGAAGGGAGATAGTCCATGTCTGCAGATTAGAAGGCTCAATATTATTAGGATAGCAATTTTTCCCAAATTGATCTACATAATTCAACATAATAACTATCAAAAACCTTGTAGAATTTTTGCTAAAAATGATAAGCTGATCCAAATATTTATATGAAAACACAAAGAACCTAGAACAGCTAAAACAATTTAAAAAAAAACTTTGGGGAATTGACACTACTTAATTTCAAAACTTAAAGCTACATTAACCAAGACAGGTGTATTAAGAGTAGGATAGGCCAATAGATGTATAAGCAAGATTGAGAGTTCAAAAATAAAACCACACACATAAAGTCAGCTGATTTTCAGCAAATGGGTCAAAGAACTTCAATGGGGAAATATAATATTTTGACAAATGGTGCTGGACCAGAGAAATACCTAAATTCAGAAAAAGAAATTTATATCTTTATCTAATATCACACACAAAAGTTACCACAAACTAGATCAAATACTTGCATCTAAGACGTAAAACTCTTTAAGAGGACACATAACCTTGGGCTAAGAAAGAATCATTAGATGTGACACCAGAAGCAATCCATAAAACAAAAAATTAATTGTACTTCACCAAAATTCAAAACTCTTGTACTTAAAACAGTTATATTACAGAAATGAAGAGATGAACCCAATGTAATATTGAGATAATATTGTAAATTACATATCTGATAATGGATTTGTACCCAGAATATACAAAGAATTATTTCAACTCAATAAGTAGTCAAATTTATTTAAGAACAGGCAGAGGATTTCAAAGATATTTCAGCAAAGAAGATATACAAATGGCTAATAAGTACATGAAAGGGTGCTCAGCACTGCTAATAATTAGGGAAATGTAAATTAAAATCATAATAAGAAATCAATTTGATTAAAAAGCTACTTTAAAAGGATAAATTTTCTATAAGACTCAGTAACCAGTAGAATGACTAATATTCAAAAATACAGTAAGTGTTGGTGAAGATATGGAGAAGGTAAAAACTTCATACATTATTGGTGGCAATGAAAACTGGTAAAATCACTTTGGAAATCAGTTTGGAAGTGGTTTAAAGAGCAAAATACAAATTCACCATAAGACACAGGACTTTCACTTCTAGATATCTACCTAAAAGAAATAAAAATATATGTCCTCACAAAGATGTACACAGGAATGTAATGAACTACCAATTGTGGAGGGGTAAATTAGGATGATGATCCAAAGTGAAAATAACAATCAAGCCTTTACTTACTTCAGCGAGGCAAGCAAAAGGCCAAAAGAGGCCTAAGAAACTAAGACACCTACTAGAAACATACTCCAATGTCACTGACTATGAATATGTAAGAGTTACATCCCAGTTTTTCATGTCTGCAGGAACAGTAATACCACAAATATATGTAAGAAAAATAAATATGGCTAAAATTTTTGTATGTGCTAAAAAAAAAGTGGCCAAAGGAGAGGCACTAGCTTCCCACTGTTTCACTTTTTCCTGAGGGAATTGCATTAGGTGAATATATGCAGCACAAAAGGGAGAAATCATCTCAGTGCCATGAGAGTCTCCAACAAAAATCTTTTGCCTTTTTTTTTATTGCTATTTATTTTTTTTTCTGGTGTTCCAAGATTCATTCCCCATTCCCAGTGTTCCATGCAATAGGTGCCCTCAGTACCCACCACCAGGCTCTTCCATCCCCCCACCCCCCTCTCTCCAAGTTGCTCAGTTTGTTTCTGTGTCCAAAGAAGGGAGAGTCTAGCGAAGGGAAAGGAGGAGGGGTAGGAGTAAAAGAGTATGGAGTCATTGAAGAAAAGCCTATTCAAGAACTCTGATAAAGAGATCTCCGCAAAGCTCCTAGGACTGTGCTTCGGCCATAGTTTCTGATAAGAAGGACTCCTTTTTTTGGAACTCTCTTGCACTATTGGTCAGAACGCAAACTGCTACACTGCTCTGGAAAACAATATGGAGGTTCCTCAAAAAGTTAAAATAGAACTACCCTACAACTCAGCAATTGCACTACTAGGTATTTATCCAAAAAATACAATAATGCTGATTCGAAGGGTCACATACATCCCAATGTTTATAGCAACACTAGCAACAATATAGAAATTATGGAAAGAGCCCAAATAGCCACTAACTGATGAATAGATAAAGAAGATATAGGAGATATAGATGATAGATGATAATATAGATGATAGATTTAAATAGACGATGATAGATGGCTAGATGATAGATAGATAGATGATGGATAGAAGATAAATGATAGAGAGGTGATAAATAGATGATAGATAGATGATAGATGATGATGATGATGATGATGATAGACAGATGATAGATAATGATGATCGATAGATAGATATAGATGATAAAGAGATAGAGAGAGGGAAAAATGAAGGGGGTAAATCAGAGGGGGATATGAGAGACTATGGACTCCGGGAAACAAACTGAAGGTTTAAGAGTGGGGAGGTGAGTCCAGTGATTGGTATTAAGGAGGGCATGTATTGCATGGAGCACTGGGTGTTATATCCAAATAATGAATCATGGAACACTACATCAAAAACTAATTATGAAATATCCAGTGGAAAAAGGACAGTCTCTTCAATAAATGGTGCTGGGAAAATTGGACAGCTACATATAGAAGAATGAAACTAGACTATTCGCTTACACCACACACAAAGGCAAACTCGAAATGGATGAAAGACCTCAACGTGAAGCAGGAATCCATCAAAATCCTGGAAGAAAGCATAGGCAGTAACCTCTTTGACATCGGACACAGCAACTTCTTTCAAGACACCTCTCCAAAGGCAAAGGAGACAAAAGCGAAAATGAACTTCTGGGACTTCATCAAAATAAAAAGCTTCTGTACAGCAAAGGAAGCAATCAACAAAACAAGGAGGCAACCCACAGAATGGGAGAATGCAAATGACACTACAGACAAAGGGCTGGTATCCAAGATCTATAAAGAACTGCTCAAACTCAACACCCAAAAAAAGATGAACACATCAAAAAATGGGCAAGAGACATGAAGAGGCACTTCTTTGTAGAAGATATACAAATGGCTAACAGACACATGAAAAAATGTTCAGCGTCACTAGCTATCAGGGAAATTCAAATCAAAACCACTCTAAGATACCACCTTATGGCCAAAATTAACAAGACAGAAAACAACAAGTGTTGGAGAGGCTGCGGAGAAAGGGGAACCCTCTTACACTGTTGGTGGGAATGGAAACTGGTGCAGCCGCTTTGGAAAACAGTGTGGAGATTCCTTAAAAAATTAAAGATAGAGCTACCTTATAACCCTGCAATTGGACTACTGGGCATTTACCCCAAAGATACAGATGTAGTGAAAAGAAGGGCCATATGTACACCAATGTTCATCGCAGCAATGGCCACAATCGCCAAACTGTGGAAAGAGCCAAGGTGCCCATCAACAGATGAATGGATAAAGAAGATGTGGTACATATATACAATGGAATACTATGCCTCCATCAGAAAGGATAAATATCCAACTTTTGTAGCAATATGGACTGGACTGGAAGAGATTATGCTGAGTGAAATAAGCCAAGAAGAGAAAGTCAAGTATCGCATGGTTTCACTTACTTGCGGTGCATGAGGGGTAACCTGGAGGACAGTGGGAGAAGGAAAGTAAATGGGAACTAGGGTAATCTAGGGAGGGAAATGAAACAACAGAGACTTTGGACACAGAAACAAACTGAGGGAC